>SMMG02000103.1:0-58936 GCA_005393395.2 Gossypium australe
CTTAGGTGTTTTCATGGAAACACCTTTCACAAAAGTTGTTTATCTAACAACTTAGACTCATTTTCTTCCACAAAAATGCAGCAAACAACATAATTGCTCACTTGGAAAAACCCTAAACTTTCAACCTCTTTGCAAAACAGTCCCCTCTTTAGCTAGCTTAAGCTTTAGGGGTTCCAAAAGTACAAAAATTAACAAAGAATGGCCATTAAAGCACTTACTTGCAAGGAGAAAACCTTGCTGAAATTTTTGAGCTCTCAAACCCCCTAGTTTGCTGCTAACTTTTGGTGGAGAAGAAGAGAAGAAAGGATATCTTTCATTTCTTTAATTTATGATTAAAAATCAATTTAGTCACCAAATTTTCACCTAACCATTTGACAAAGTCTTTTCTTTGTCCCTATGACCGACCACCACCCTAAACAAGGCCTAATTGCACATTAGGGACCTCCACTTAATATTCCTTAACTATTTGACACCTTTAGCTTGCAAAGTAGAACTTTTGCACTTTCTGTGATTTAGTTCTTTTTCAAAATTAAGCATGAAATCGCTAAAATTAAAGCACCAAAATTTTCATGAACCTATATAATCATGCTATAACTCATAAAATAACATTAAAATAATTCTCTCCGACCTCAGATTAGTGCTTCCAAAACCACTGTTCCAACTAGCCCCTAAATTGGGTTGTTACACTCAGTCTTAAAGTAAACCAGAATATCGTCGATGAAGACCACGACGAACTGATCCAGATAGGGCTGAAACACTCGGTTCATCAGATCTATAAATGCAGCCAGTGCATTCATCAAACTAAAAGGCATAACTAGGAACTCGTAATGCCCAAAACGAGTCCTAAATGCAGTCTTATGAACATCAGCCTCCTTAACCCTCAACTGATGATACCCCGATCGAATATTAATCTTGGAGAACACAGAAGCCCTTCGAAACCAATCAAACAAGGCATCGATCCTCAGAAGCGGATACTTATTCTTTACAGTCAGCTTGTTCAATTTTCGATAGTCAATGCATATCCTCATGGTCTCATCCTTTTTCTTAACAAATAGGACTGGTGCTCCCCACGGAGACACACTAGGACGAATGAAACCACAATCCAACAACTCTTGTAGTCGAGCCTTAAGCTCTGTAAGCTCTTTCGCTGCCATACGATAGGGAGTGATGAACACCGGAGCTGTACCCGAAGCAGCTCAATTCCAAACTCTACTTCCCGAATCAGAAGTAATCCCGGTAACTCCTCAGGAAAGACATCCAGAAAATCCCTTACAGTTATGATATCTCCCAAAGAAGAACCCCTAGATTCAGAAATATTGACATAGGTCAGAAACGCCTCACACCCTTTTCGCACCAATTTCTCAGCCACAAATACGGAGATCATGTTAGACAAATAATCCCGACGCTCTCCGATTACAACCACCTCTTCATCTACCTCAGTTCTCAGAACGACCCTCTTAGTCACACAATCCAGACTAACTCGATGCTTGACCAACCACTCCATGCCCAGAATTAGATCGAATTCCCCAAATGGTTACTCCATTAGATTAGCCAGAAATACCGTCTCTTGCACCACTAGGGGAACATCCCTATATAGTTTGCTAACCTAAACAGACTGCCGCAACAAACTCAATACAGTGACCTCACTCATAGTGCTCTCAATCATAATCCCCAGGTTTCCAGATATAGTACTAGCTATGTATGAGTGAGTAGACCCTATGTCTATCAAAGCCAAATAAGGTACATCAAATATAAAGAATGTATCGGTGATGACGTCAGGAGCCTCTATGTCCTCTTGGCGACGTGTACCATAAACTAAAGTAGGCTACCTCACCTCAGTCTGACCAGCACCTTTACCTAGTGCTCTCTGTCCACGACCCAAACCATTACCACCCATAACCTGCCCACAACCCTTAGGTGGCTGCAGAACTGCCCTCTGCGGCTACACAAAACTCGAAGCTTACGTCTGATCTGCCTACTACGGACAGTCTCTAATACGGTGCTCTAAGGATCCACATCTCAGACAGGCCCCAATCCTCCTACAACACTGCCCGGATGGAGCCTACCACAATCACTACAACGCTGCAACCCAGCTGACGCAACAGGAGCCTCCACTCTAACTTGCCCATCAGATCTGGCCTTTTTCTTAGGCCTCTGTACAGAACTTAAGGGCTCTGAATCCTTCTTGTTCTTACCTCTCTCCCTATCTCTATTCTGGCACTCCGCACGTTTAACATCCTCGGCGATCTTCACCTTCTCTACCAAAACAAAGAACTCACGCTCCCTCTACGGAGCAATCAAAACCCTCAGATTATCCCTTATGCCATCCTCAAACCTAACACACTTCTCATACTCAAACGCCACCATGCCTCGAGTGTAGTGGCTCAACCTTAGAATTTCAGTCTCATACTCAGCCACAGATCGGTCACATTGCATGAGATTCAGGAATTCACGCTTACGAGCATCGATGTAGCTAGCTCCCACATACTTGCTCAGAAATGTAGTCTTAAAGAATTCCCAAGTCAGTCGATCAGGCTGAGTGCCCTCCTTAACCGTCAACCACTACTGGTAAGCCTCGTCGCGAAGCAAAGAGATTGCACCCTTCAATTTCTGCTCGGGGGTACAGTCCAAATCATTTATAATCCTCTCAGTGGCCTCAAACCAATACTTAGCCACATTAGGGCAACTCCGGTGACACCCCTAAATAATTTGGCTCCATTAAACCGGAGTCGCTTAATTACCAACCCTCGGCCCCTAGATCTAGAATTAGGCCCAGCGACCCTCTCCAATATCCTCAGCATGGCTTGGGACAGTGCGTCGTCCCCAACCGAACGACTTTGAGACCCAGTCTCAGTAGCAGGTGACACAAGTGTCTCACTAGTGTCTAGATTTGGCATGCTGCCAAGAGATGAGGACTCAGCTCGAGCCCCCGTATGACCTCTACCTCAGCTTCGAGTACCACGTCCATGGATACCTCGTGCGTTCATTGTCTAATTTGAGTTTATCTACATTAAGAGTTTTATGTATCAGTTCAATATTTATTAACAGATATTTTATGTAGTAAATATCAGAAGTTCAGTGTTGTTTCTAAAAGTTTCAATCTCTATTCGTTTCACTATAGTTTCAGAGAATACTAACTATAGTGTTTTCAGAGTATACTATTTACAGTATTTCAAAATAAACTATCTAAGATTCAGAATACTTACAGGATTGGTGCCGGAGACTCGGTGTACCACATACTTAATCAAAATATTTTTAAACCATTTGAAAACCAATTCTTTAAACATATTTTGGAACTCAAAATTCACAGCTGAGTTTTGCAACCTGGCTCTGATACCATTAAATGTAACACTCCAAACCCGGCCTAGACGTTATGGCCAAATCTGGCGATGTCACATGGAATGGATTTTGAAAACTAAGTCATCACAATAAAACCATTTCAGTTTATTAGCTCTTCTTTGTTTTTAACAAATTCAAAAACGTTTAATCAACTCTTAAATTTTTGTATTCATTATCAAAACATTAGTCCATTTGCCCACAAATCATTTAGAACGGAAGCTTACAAAAAATCGTGATGTTTTAGCAAAATAGTAGTAACCCGTTATCTTAAAAGAAAACTTATTGATAAGGCATGCATAAATCAAGCAACGAAACCAAAACCAGCAGTTAAAAAGTCCATATAGTCCCAGAAAATACAACTTCTCAAATCTCAATGCCAAACTTAAATCGAACCATAAAACAAAATAAATCAATGGTAACGTGTGGTCACCGTCAAGTCCTTCGCTGCACCAATCTGCTTAACTCTGTGGATTACCTGTACAGATTAAACAGAAAGGAGTGAGTTTACGTAAACTCAATGTGTAACCCCACAGAATTAAGCATGCACACAACCAGAAAATTAGAACCAGTCGAATACAGATTCGGGCCTAAGCCCATTACAGTCATAGATGCATATACGGGCTCAAGCCCATCTCATACATAGATACAGATTTACAAATCAGCATCAGAAATCAGATATTCTACCCCCATCTTCTGCACACCATCTCCGACCATCCCAACACACCATATGGGTTTAAAACACCCACCCAGCCCTACACACCATGTTGTACCGATGTGGCACATAACAGATACAATACAGTCATGCTGCTAGATAATAGACATAAACTTCCTTTCAGACCTCGAAAATACATCATCCCACCCCAATAACAGTAACAAAACATACATACATAAGTAATAGATAACTCATGCTTAACATGCTTTTGTAAACAGATAGCAGATATACAAATATAGGCATGCTCATAACCATATTTCAGTCTAACAGATCACTTGGTTTTAGGGTTAGATTACGTTTACCGACCCTACGGTAGACCCACAGTCAATTCAGACAACCCGTTCGACCCTACGAAAAATCTCAGTATAATGGGTCCACATGCTCGTGTGGGCCCACACGCGCAAATTGGCCTTGCCCGTGTGGCCCACACGGCCTGGCCCAATAATTGACACGCCCGTGTGTCATGCCCGTGTGGGCCCACACGCCAAACTTGGCCTAGCCCGTGTAGCTCACACGGCCACACTCGAGCCACCACACGGCCGTGTACTCACACATAGCCTACGACACGGGTGACCACACGCTCTTGTAAAGTCGAAAGTGGCCTTTTTCGACTTTTGTCGAAACTCGTTCTTCTGCGTTTCGAGTGCACACCAGGTACTGTTTCGCAGCGAAAACACTCTCGAGCCTCCTAAAACCTAAAATTGATCAATTAAACCCCGATTAATTGCTTGGATACAATATTAGACCGAACCATACCGTAATGGATAACCCGTAAATCGTCTAAAAACTTTACCTTAGAACGCTTAACAACGATATCTCACAATCAAAGCACCGATTGGGAACCTCCAGTCCCTTGACCTTTTCCTAAACATAAAATGAATCCCAATTAACTGAAGATTCGCAAACCAAAACAAAAATCACCCTTACCAAACTTACATATAACGCCAAAAAGCTCTGGTATAACGATTCATGGAAACTTGATAGTAGGTAGGAGATCAAAAATAAAATTAGCAGCAAGAAAGGAAAAGGGAAAACGGTAAGGGAGGAGGAAGAGAATGTTAGTTTTTTTTCTAAAGAGAATTTTGGGAAAAGAAGAATAGATTTTCTCAAATTTCGCTACCTACTCTATCATAACCATCCACTATCAGAATTCTAACTTCACCAAAACTCTATCCCATGACCGAGCAAAAATAAATACCCACGCTTGCTCAGGGATTCGAACGCAGGACCTCCATTCAACATACAAACGCCCTTACCACTCGAACTAGCAGGCTCATCCTGATATGGTTCTACAAACAATTTTATATAAGCCCACTGAGCAAGTATAAGGCTTAAGTCAGAAAAATACCAAAATTTACCAAATATAAGGCTTGAACTTGGGACCTCATACACACCCCCAGAACATTAACCACTAAAGCAGATACTCACTTGTGTCAACATTTTACAAAAGCATACATAAGAAATTTGGGGCGTTACATACTAACTTTTCTTTAATGGTCTAATTACCATATAAGGACCTCAAGTTTTGAATTCCATAGTTATTTGATCCTTTTAGCTACTAGAATCTAATTTTTGTTTTATATAATTTGGTCTTTTCCATAATTTAGCACTTAATCGATAAAATTTTCTTATCAAAATTTTCACATGACATTCCTATCAAAATGCAAACCATGCAAAAATATATAAATAAATTTTCTTTCAAACTCGAATTTGTGGTCCCGAAACCACTGTTCCGGTTTCACTAAAAATGGGCTGTTACAGAATCATTATTGCATGTTGTTTGCTCCATAATTTTATTCGAACCTATATGAGTCTTGATCCTATTGAAGCGGAGTTGGGAGAAGGATTACCTAGTAATGTGATAGATGAAGATGAACCGAATATCGTAAATATTCATCCATCGGATGCATGGGCTACTTAGAGGATGGAACTAGCAAACCAAATGTTCGATGAATGGCAAGCATCTAAAAATTAGTTAGGTTTAGGGTAAAAATAGTAAATTTTAATTTGTTTATGTTATTTCATGTATCTAGTTTATGAAACTTTGGTGGTGTTTAAATTGTTTTTTTTTTTTTTGTATTGTACTAGACTTGTTGAATTATAATTTATTTTCTTTTGATTCATCATGTGTTATAATTTTATAAAGTGTTGACCTTTTGTTCATAATATTGAACTGAATTTTAATTTGCATTTTTTCTTAAGATAGTTATGTCAGGTTTTTCACAATCAAGTGTTTCTTCCCAAAATTCTTGAGGAACCAAAAGGAAATGGGTTCCAGAAGAAGATGTTGCATTGGTTGCTTGTATGTCGACTTGCACAATGTTGAAACCTTTAATGCAGATACGAGATTCAAAGCCGGTTATTTAAATGATATGGAAAATATGTTAGAAAAAGTTTTACCCCATGCCATGTTGAAGGCTAAACCTAATCTTGGGAAACAGCTAGGTCTTGGGAAACCCAAACAAACTAGGATGAGCATTCAATTAGCAAATAAAACCATTAGATTTCTTAGGGGCATTGTTGAAGATGTACTCGTAAAAATTGATAAATTCATATTCCCAATTGACTTTGTTGTTCTAGACATGGATGAGGATAGTGACGTACCTTTAATTTTAGGACGACCCTTTTTAGCAACTGCTAGAACTATTATAGATGTTGGTACAGGTGAATTGATACTTCGTGTAGGTGATGACACGATTAAACTCCAAGCTCGTGATTCTGTTAGGATATCTAGTGATCGAGATGATATTACAAGTTCTTTTAATGTGAGTAACCTTGCGGCTCAACCTTCTTTGCAGGAAATTCCTCGGAAAAATGTAATAGAGCCACAGTCCAACTCAAGTAACAAAAATAAAATAACTCATGAAGAACGAAGGCTTCAGATCGATGAACTAGACGAATGGTGGACACATGTCAAGGAGAGACCAAAAATACACGATGCAGAACTGAAACAAAGCCATGACGAACATAAGGATGGAACGAGTCAATTTAAGATTGGGGACCAGGTTTTATTAGATGAAAAGGACACTCGAATTTCCACTTCAGAGCTTATTCCAAACGGAGCAACTCCTCTTACGGTACTGAATGTTTTCCCATACGGTACAGTCGAGGTAAATCACTATAAATTTGGCACTTTTAAGGTAAATATTACTCGACTCAAACCATATGTCGATAATAGAATTGATAGCGAGAAAAAAGAGTCTCGACTCCGTGAACCACCGTAACCTAGCGAAAATGAGGTAAGTCGAGCTTAAACTCTAAACAAGCGCTTCTCGGGAGGCAACTCGAGCATTAACATGCCCAATTTACTAAATTATATTTTATGATATTTTCGAAAATAAATAAATAAATGTGATTTTAAAACCCACACGGCCTGGACACACGGGTGTGTCCTTGGCCGTGTGGATCCTGAGACTTAGTTTTTAAATTTTAAAGGAAATCAACAGAGAGTTACACGGCCTGACAACATGGTCATGTTACCCACACGGGCGTATCCTTGGCCGTGTGGATCCTGGAGCTTAAATTCCCAAAAATCGACAAAGACACGACCTAAATATAGCCCACACGGGCGTGCGACACGGCCTGGACACACGGGCGTGTCCTAGGCCATGTGAAAACTAGAGCTTAATTTTTTTTAAATTTAAAATTTAAAACAAGTCAGAGAGTTACATGGGCAATACACACGGCCATGTGTGCGGTCACACGGGCGTGTAGGATACCACACGCGCGTGGGAGAAGCGAAGGGCAATTGCACACGGCCGTGTGAAGATTGGGTTTAAAAATTTAATCACACACGGGTTGAATAAGAGACCACACGGGCGTGTGACAAGGCCGTGTGGCCCAACACGGGTCTCACACGATCGTGTCACCCATTAAAACCACTAACCCCTTTTCTTTTTCCTCTTCTTTGTCTTCTTCCCAAAAGCTCCAAAACCTAGCCGCCACAGCTCACCATCATTAGCCATCGACTCCACCCCTCCCCTCTCACTCACCTCCTTTATCACCGTCGACCGACCACCCTCCCCCTCCCTTCTTTTTCCCCTTCTTTCCCTTCCCTCCAAACCCCCAATACCCAAACTCGACCCCCCCTTTTTCCTTCTTTCTTTCTTTTTTTCCCTCTACTCCGGCCACCCTCTCCCTTGCGCGCACACCCCAGCCCGACCAACCTCCCCCTCTCTTCTTCCCTTAGTCCCCAACCCGACAACCTCCTTCCCCTCTCCTTTCTTTCCATTTCTTTTCTTTCTTCCTTCTTTCTTTTTCCTTCCCATCTCCTCGCCGTCCACACCCACACTAGAACCACCGGCCCCACCACCCATCGACTAACCCACCCCCTCGCCGTTCCCCATTTGACTACCACGCCTCCGACCACCTCCCCACCGATGTCGGTTACCCCTTTTCCCTTTTTGCCCTCCCCTATCCTTTATTTTATTAATTATTTATTTCTTAATTTATATTAGTTTTATTATTTCTTTATTATTCTTATTTTATTATTAACTTTCTTTTTTTATTACTTTATTATTGTTTTATTTTACTTTGTTTTACCTATTAATTATTATTTCTTTATTGCTTATTATTATTGCTTTGTTTATTCATTCTTGGTTAGTTCAATTCTTTAATGTTAATTCTATGTTTTTATTTAATTTAGTTTAGCACATCGGCAGTATTTTGCATTTATTTTGCCTTATGGTCATTGTCTTATTGATTTTCTTCATATTTTGCTTGCCTATTCATTTTTATATATTGATCATTTATTTAGATTTCTATTGAACATTTATATATTGATAATTTAATTAGTCTATGTGATTGAGCTAAATTTAGATGTTTATGTCTCATTCGCGTGCCTATTATTTTAACTCCTCAAATTGAATTTTGTGATCGCCTTCTTGCAAATTTATTATGACGAACACACGCGGCAAGTATAAGGTCGTTGTCCCCACTTCGAAAAAGTGGAAGGGGCCCGACGTAACTTTCTCCTCGAGCGCATCTGCCGAGGCCCGTCAGGGCCCCCAGGAGGATTTATATCAACTCCTTCGCGTACGACCACTAGGCCTAGGTCACTGCATTGATTGGGCCGCGTTGGAGCAAGTCCGACTCACTAATGATGTGCGCGCCATTATCACCACAGCTTCGTGGGATAGATTCTTTGCCATCATCGAGCCCACCTACATGGAGCTGTCATTATCATTATATGTTAGAATATGATGATAATGATAATAATAATAATAATAGTAATAATGACATTATTAATAATAATAATGAAAATGAAAATTATATATTAGAAATAGAAAGTAGTAATTCTAATAATATTTTAATTGGAGAGTATGTGCAAGCGGAAGGGTTTCTAATATCTACTTAGTATTGCTGGGTAGTAGAAGATAGATAATTTACAAAAGAAAAACAGAGAATATGATTTCGGTAAAAGATTATGGTGTTTTTTATTGGAAGGGGGGAAGATGCCTTCCCAAGCTTACAAGAATGCCTATTTATAACCAAAAATTCTAGGCTAAAATCAAATTACAATTGAAGTCCGAAATAATTGTTCGGATAAGAATAAAAATTAAACTCTAATTTAATTACAATTGGAATCCGAATAGTATCCTGATAAGGACACATTAATTGTCCGCTTCTTGGTGGTTTCCAAGTAGCTTCCTTTAATTGGTGGATGCCATCTTGGTTGCTTCCAGGTGGCTTCCTTCTTTGGACGGATGCTATGTTGGTTTTTTCCACGTAGCTTCCTTGAACAGTGTGTTGATAAGGATGCTTTTGGATGTTTTCCACGTAGCTTCCTTCTTTGGACGGATGCCATCATGGTGTTTCCACGTAGCTTCCTTTTCTGGCAATGTCTGCTGCTTGCATCATTGCTTACGTCATGACATTGATTGTTGATTACATCATTGTCTGCGTCATTTGGATGCTGACTGGTTGTCATCTTCCAATTTTGTCTTCATCCTTCTTGGATGTTTCTCAGGTTCATTTCCTCGATCTCGTCAAGGTGTAATGATTCCGGTGACGGGACTGGTGTGTTCCATTGTTCCCATGTTTCTCGGATCTCCGCTGCTAACGGATAGTCTCCGATTTCCATATCCGCTATTTGTGTTAATAACGAAATGGCTTCTTTATTATCTTCATTTGATCTCCGGTGGTTTCCGGTATCCCATGCCAATATTCTTCTTCCATCAGTCCACAATTTGTAACTGTTTTGTTGAAGTAGAAATTGGGCTTCTGCCATTAGATCAATTCCGGCTTGGACTTGATAATGGGTAAAATTCTTATAGCACTCATCAATGATTTTTGACAAATGCTCTGGATCTTCTTGGGCCGCTAAGAGGGATCTTCCTCCAAGCATTTTGTGAATAATCCAGATTTGAAAAGGCTGATGAAATTTTTCTTCTTCAGCGAAACCAATGAGACTGTTTATCTCAATGTGAAAATAATAGACAAAATCGTCTATGTTTACAAAATTTGATAGCCGGGATTTGACTATCGCAGGAAAATCTTTTAAAAGAGAGATTTTGGACTGTTATTTCTTTAACAAATCCCCATTCAATACTGGTTATATCAAATGGCTCATGATTTAATCGAAATTTTATAACAGGAGTTTTTTCTCCCATGTCATTTGTAAAAACAAATGCTTGTGAAAAATATTTCGAAAATGTTTCTAAAAATAGAGCTTGCTGTTTGCAAATGGCTCTGTTTATTTTCGAAAATATTTCTGAAGGTAAAATTTGTCTACATTTGTTATATAGACATTTTCGAAACAATTTATTAATAATAGGAGTGTTTCTCCCTTTATTAATAAAGTATTGAAATATATCAAGAAGATTGTTTATCTCCTTAATATCCATATATTCAATTAGGACATCGTCCCAATCTCTGTATAAAATAGATTTTAATAATAATTCTTCAGATTTTTCTTGAGTTGTTTTTTCAACTAAGAACTCTGAGAATTGGGTAAGAGCTTTTCTGAAACTAGCCCTTTGTTCCAAAATATGGTTTTTCCATATTCTGTCAATGAAATGGTAGTAGTCTGGGGGTAAGCCTGGATTATAAAAATCCTTTAGATTCGAGAATTCAGAGTTTTGTTGTTTTTTCAACAAAGCATCTGCATATTTGAGAATTTCGGAATCGGTGTAAGGTTTTGAGAGAATTGAGAATAACAATCTACCGGTGTTGGTGATTGCGATCCAATTGGTTGGTTTACCAATTGATATGGTAAATAATATCCCTGGTTAGGATAAAATTGTACCTGTGTTGGTGCAGCCATAAATTCTTGTTTAGAACTTATATTTGCAGGTGCAGAAATAAATTCTTGTTTAGAATTTATTTGTGTAGAAATAAATCCTTGTTTAGGACTTACTTGTGCAGGCTGAAATCCTTGTTTAGGACTTTTTGAGCAGGAATGATTCCTTGGTTTGGACTCATTTGTTTTGCGAAAATAAATCCTTGGTTAGGATTTTTTCCTTTATTGGGTTTTTTATGGACAGTTCTCCATCCATCATTTTCTATTAGAGGTTGTTTACCTCTATTCATTAGTCCTGCTAAGATATCAGCAAACATTAGTAAAAATAATTGTTAATAAATATACTCATCAGAATCTGTATCAGACTCTGTTTCTGAGATTAATTCATATAATATTTCAGAAGGATTTGTTTCCTTACTAAAACATATTTCTAAACCTTGTTCTTCAAGATTTTTATTATTTTTCTAGCATTTTTGCCTTTATTAGGACAATTGGTTGCTATATGACCTTCTTCATCACAGATAAAGCATTTACAAATTTGTTTTTTATCCTTATTAGAAGTTTTTCTTCTAACAAATTTTTTCTTTTTATCATTACTATTTTTATTTCCTGGTTTCCATTTTGCTAATTTATAATTTTTATTCCTTTTATAGGGTTTTGAACGTATGGTATTACATCCAAACTCCCATTCTCCTTCTAACATTTTTGTACAATATCTATGACTTAATTTATTTTTGACTTGTTTAGCCGCTTTGCTTTGTAAACAGTGTAAAATAATTCTTTCTTTGGCAAAATTAATTCTATTGCCTATAGTATCTATATTTGAAATATTTGTATTATTATCATTACTGCACTTAATTATGAAAGAAGCATATTTGTTTATGCAAATTTCATCCCAAGGTGGTGGTAATTTATGAAAATATTGGTTTTTCCAATGATCAATACTATCATTTTTTAACTTTTGATATTCATGAAGAAATTTTTTAGAAAAATCTTCTAAATATCTAATATCACATAATTTTAATTTTGACAAGATATAGCTGGCTTGGCTATCCTGGTCTTTTTTATTAGAATAACCGCAAAATTCTGTTTTTAGAATTGAGGTTAATTCTTTTAATAAATCTTTAGGGGTACTTATTTGATTAATAAGCTGACTTTTTTGTTCTCTTCCTTTCTCAGATTCTTCCCATCGTCTGAGAAATTGTAGAACATCCCCTTGAAAAGTTCCTACAAAGTAGTTTAAGAACTTTTCTTTTGTCCAGACTGTACTGTTGTTGTTTACAACAATAGTCATAGACTGTGCCCAATCATCTATTGTTTTTTCAAAGTCTGATATGGGAATATTAGTTAAATCTAAATATACTCCTCCTTGAGCAACATTTCTTTTATTAAGATCATCAACCTTATAGGGTATAGGTGTAGGTTGACTAGTTTCTCCTGGAGTTTCTAATTTTATATCATTAGTATTTATATTTTCTATATTATTATCTAATATTCTTGTTGTGTTTTCAACAATTTCGTATTTTTTATTAATAGCTCTCAGATTATCATCTTTTTGAAGATCTGAGTCTATTTTTCTCTTTCCATGAGGATCTTTCTTATCAATTTCCCATGGTTTTGGGGCTTGATAATCATACGGATCCGGGGGTTCCGTTTCCATAGGATCTGGAATTTCTATATTTTCTTCTGTTGAAGTTTCTTCTTCATCAGAATTATTATTGCTATTAACATTAATATTTATAGCCATATTATTAGAATTACTACTTTCTGTAGTTTCTAAAATATAACTATCATTATTATTATTAAATAATGTCATTATTACTATTATTATTATTATTATCATTATCATCATATTCTAACATATAATGATAATTGTACTTATCAAAAAGTTCTTTATGTTCTTCATAAAGATCTTCTATTAATTTTAAGTACTCTACTTTTTCATAGCTATCATCTGTTTTAGAAAATTGGCTTTTCCAATGTTCTATCAGATTTTTATAAGTATTAAAATCATATTTTTGTGATTTTTCTGTTTTTTCAATTTTTTCTTTTGTTTTTTCATTTTTTATATAATTAGTAGATGAGGATTCTTCTGACGAATCTTCCTCAGATAAAGCTAATATATAATTACTATTACCATAATATAAAGGTCCGAAATCAGATTCTTTGTTATTACTAATATTTATAACCTGATCTAGTTTATTATTTACATCGGATAATAACTCCTTAGATTTGCTATTCAAATCTAAATCAGTTACTTCTCCCATATTATCTATTTTTTCTTCTACTTTACTAATTTTAGTATATAATTTACCAAAATATGTATTAGTTAAATCTATTAAACTATTGATACCCATACTAAGAACCGAAACAGAATTTTCATTCTTAGAGTCTATATGCATAGTATGATTACAAGTTTTATCTTTATATAAACAATCTATTTGTTCCATTATTATTATCCCTGGTACCTAAAACCGTCTGTGTCTTAACGTCCTCTCAACGCCAACAACGTCCCACTCGGACTCAACGGCTACGAAGACTAACGACAGATATATGGGTTTTGAGACAACAACAGCGAAACAAACAGAGTTGAAACACAAAGATAGAAACTTACAATGATACCAAGATATTAGAACTCCAGAAATCGTTACTCCGGGGCTCCTAGAAGAGGATATCTGATACCAGTTACGGGGGAGGGAGGTATGGGAGGAGAGGAGAGTATGTGCAAGCGGAAGGGTTTCTAATATCTACTTAGTATTGCTGGGTAGTAGAAGATAGATAATTTACAAAAGAAAAACAGAGAATATGATTTCGGTAAAAGATTATGGTATTTTTTATTGGAAGGGGGGAAGATGCCTTCCCAAGCTTACAAGAATGCCTATTTATAACCAAAAAATTCTAGGCTAAAATCTAATTACAACTGAAGTCCGAAATAATTGTTCGGATAAGAATAAAAATTAAACTCTAATTTAATTACAATTGGAATCCGAATAGTATCCTGATAAGGACACATTAATTGTCCGCTTCTTGGTGGTTTCCAAGTAGCTTCCTTTAATTGGTGGATGCCATCTTGGTTGCTTCCAGGTGGCTTCCTTCTTTGGACGGATGCTATGTTGGTTTTTTCCACGTAGCTTCCTTGAACAGTGTATTGATAAGGATGCTTTTGGATGTTTTCCACGTAGCTTCCTTCTTTGGACGGATGCCATCATGGTGTTTCCACGTAGCTTCCTTTTCTGGCAATGTCTGCTGCTTGCATCATTGCTTACGTCATGACATTGATTGTTGATTACATCATTGTCTGCGTCATTTGGATGCTGACTGGTTGTCATCTTCCAATTTTGTCTTCATCCTTCTTGGATGTTTCTCAGGTTCATTTCCTCGATCTCGTCAAGGTGTAATGATTCCGGTGACGGGACTGGTGTGTTCCATTGTTCCCATGTTTCTCGGATCTCCGCTGCTAACGGATAGTCTCCGATTTCCATATCCGCTATTTGTGTTAATAACGAAATGGCTTCTTTATTGCATTTGATCTCCGGTGGTTTCCGGTATCCCATGCCAATATTCTTCTTCCATCAGTCCACATTTGTAACTGTTTTGTGAAGTAGAAATTGGCTTCTGCCATTAGATCAATTCCGGCTTGGACTTGATAATGGGTAAATTCTTATAGCACTCATCAATGATTTTTGACAAATGCTCTGGATCTTCTTGGCCGCTAGAGGGATCTTCCTCCAAGCATTTTGTGAATTCCAGATTTGAAAAGGCTGATGAAATTTTTCTTCTTCAGCGAAACCAATGAGACTGTTTATCTCAATGTGAAAATAATAGACAAAATCGTCTATGTTTACAAAATTTGATAGCCGGGATTTGACTATCGCAGGAAAATCTTTTAATAAATCAAAAGAGAGATTTTGGACTGTTATTTCTTTAACAAATCCCCATTCAATACTGGTTATATCGAAATGGCTCATGATTTAATCGAAATTTTATAACAGGAGTTTTTTCTCCCATGTCATTTGTAAAAACAAATGCTTGTGAAAAATATTTCGAAAATGTTTCTAAAAATAGAGCTTGCTGTTTGCAAATGGCTCTGTTTATTTTCGAAAATATTTCTGAAGGTAAAATTTGTCTACATTTGTTATATAGACATTTTCGAAACAATTTATTAATAATAGGAGTGTTTCTCCCTTTATTAATAAAGTATTGAAATATATCAAGAAGATTGTTTATCTCCTTAATATCCATATATTCAATTAGGACATCGTCCCAATCTCTGTATAAAATAGATTTTAATAATAATTCTTCAGATTTTTCTTGAGTTGTTTTTTCAACTAAGAACTCTGAGAATTGGGTAAGAGCTTTTCTGAAACTAGCCCTTTGTTCCAAAATATGGTTTTTCCATATTCTGTCAATGAAATGGTAGTAGTCTGGGGGTAAGCCTGGATTATAAAAATCCTTTAGATTCGAGAATTCAGAGTTTTGTTGTTTTTTCAACAAAGCATCTGCATATTTGAGAATTTCGGAATCGGTGTAAGGCTTTTGAGAGAATTGAGAATAACAATCTACCGGTGTTGGTGATTGCGATCCAATTGGTTGGTTTACCAATTGATATGGTAAATAATATCCCTGGTTAGGATAAAATTGTACCTGTGTTGGTGCAGCCATAAATTCTTGTTTAGAACTTATATTTGCAGGTGCAGAAATAAATTCTTGTTTAGAATTTATTTGTGTAGAAATAAATCCTTGTTTAGGACTTACTTGTGCAGGCTGAAATCCTTGTTTAGGACTTTTTTGAGCAGGAATGATTCCTTGGTTTGGACTCATTTGTTTTGCGAAAATAAATCCTTGGTTAGGATTTTTTCCTTTATTGGGTTTTTTATGGACAGTTCTCCATCCATCATTTTCTATTAGAGGTTGTTTACCTCTATTCATTAGTCCTGCTAAGATATCAGCAAACATTAGTAAAAATAATTGTTAATAAATATACTCATCAGAATCTGTATCAGACTCTGTTTCTGAGATTAATTCATATAATATTTCAGAAGGATTTGTTTCCTTACTAAAACATATTTCTAAACCTTGTTCTTCAAGATTTTTTATTATTTTTCTAGCATTTTTGCCTTTATTAGGACAATTGGTTGCTATATGACCTTCTTCATCACAGATAAAGCATTTACAAATTTGTTTTTTATCCTTATTAGAAGTTTTTCTTCTAACAAATTTTTTCTTTTTATCATTACTATTTTTATTTCCTGGTTTCCATTTTGCTAATTTATAATTTTTATTCCTTTTATAGGGTTTTGAACGTATGGTATTACATCCAAACTCCCATTCTCCTTCTAACATTTTTGTACAATATCTATGACTTAATTTATTTTTGACTTGTTTAGCCGCTTTGCTTTGTAAACAGTGTAAAATAATTCTTTCTTTGGCAAAATTAATTCTATTGCCTATAGTATCTATATTTGAAATATTTGTATTATTATCATTACTGCACTTAATTATGAAAGAAGCATATTTGTTTATGCAAATTTCATCCCAAGGTGGTGGTAATTTATGAAAATATTGGTTTTTCCAATGATCAATACTATCATTTTTTAACTTTTGATATTCATGAAGAAATTTTTTAGAAAAATCTTCTAAATATCTAATATCACATAATTTTAATTTTGACAAGATATAGCTGGCTTGGCTATCCTGGTCTTTTTTATTAGAATAACCGCAAAATTCTGTTTTTAGAATTGAGGTTAATCCTTTTAATAAATCTTTAGGGGTACTTATTTGATTAATAAGCTGACTTTTTTGTTCTCTTCCTTTCTCAGATTCTTCCCATCGTCTGAGAAATTGTAGAACATCCCCTTGAAAAGTTCCTACAAAGTAGTTTAAGAACTTTTCTTTTGTCCAGACTGTACTGTTGTTGTTTACAACAATAGTCATAGACTGTGCCCAATCATCTATTGTTTTTTCAAAGTCTGATATGGGAATATTAGTTAAATCTAAATATACTCCTCCTTGAGCAACATTTCTTTTATTAAGATCATCAACCTTATAGGGTATAGGTGTAGGTTGACTAGTTTCTCCTGGAGTTTCTAATTTTATATCATTAGTATTTATGTTTTCTATATTATTATCTAATATTCTTGTTGTGTTTTCAACAATTTCGTATTTTTTATTAATAGCTCTCAGATTATCATCTTTTTGAAGATCTGAGTCTATTTTTCTCTTTCCATGAGGATCTTTCTTATCAATTTCCCATGGTTTTGGGGCTTGATAATCATACGGATCCGGGGGTTCCGTTTCCATAGGATCTGGAATTTCTATATTTTCTTCTGTTGAAGTTTCTTCTTCATCAGAATTATTATTGCTATTAACATTAATATTTATAGCCATATTATTAGAATTACTACTTTCTGTAGTTTCTAAAATATAACTATCATTATTATTATTATTAATAATGTCATTATTACTATTATTATTATTATTATCATTATCATCATATTCTAACATATAATGATAATTGTACTTATCAAAAAGTTCTTTATGTTCTTCATAAAGATCTTCTATTAATTTTAAATACTCTACTTTTTCATAGCTATCATCTGTTTTAGAAAATTGGCTTTTCCAATGTTCTATCAGATTTTTATAAGTATTAAAATCATATTTTTGTGATTTTTCTGTTTTTTCAATTTTTTCTTTTGTTTTTTCATTTTTTATATAATTAGTAGATGAGGATTCTTCTGACGAATCTTCCTCAGATAAAGCTAATATATAATTACTATTACCATAATATAAAGGTCCGAAATCAGATTCTTTATTATTACTAATATTTATAACCTGATCTAGTTTATTATTTACATCGGATAATAACTTCTTAGATTTGCTATTCAAATCTAAATCAGTTACTTCTCCCATATTATCTATTTTTTCTTCTACTTTACTAATTTTAGTATATAATTTACCAAAATATGTATTAGTTAAATCTATTAAACTATTGATACCCATACTAAGAACCGAAACAGAATTTTCATTCTTAGAGTCTATATGCATAGTATGATTACAAGTTTTATCTTTATATAAACAATCTATTTGTTCCATTATTATTATCCCTGGTACCTAAAACCGTCTGTGTCTTAACGTCCTCTCAACGCCAACAACGTCCCACTCGGACTCAACGGCTACGAAGACTAACGACAGATATATGGGTTTTGAGACAATAACAGCGAAACAAACAGGGTTGAAACACAAAGATAGAAACTTACAATGATACCAAGATATTAGAACTCCAGAAATCGTTACTCCGGGGCTCCTAGAAGAGGATATCTGATACCAGTTACGGGGGGGGGAGGTATGGGAGGAGAGGAGAGTATGTGCAAGCGGAAGGGTTTCTAATATCTACTTAGTATTGCTGGGTAGTAGAAGATAGATAATTTACAAAAGAAAAACAGAGAATATGATTTCGGTAAAAGATTATGGTATTTTTTATTGGAAGGGGGGAAGATGCCTTCCCAAGCTTACAAGAATGCCTATTTATAACCAAAAAATTCTAGGCTAAAATCTAATTACAACTGAAGTCCGAAATAATTGTTCGGATAAGAATAAAAATTAAACTCTAATTTAATTACAATTGGAATCCGAATAGTATCCTGATAAGGACACATTAATTGTCCGCTTCTTGGTGGTTTCCAAGTAGCTTCCTTTAATTGGTGGATGCCATCTTGGTTGCTTCCAGGTGGCTTCCTTCTTTGGACGGATGCTATGTTGGTTTTTTCCACGTAGCTTCCTTGAACAGTGTGTTGATAAGGATGCTTTTGGATGTTTTCCACGTAGCTTCCTTCTTTGGACGGATGCCATTATGGTGTTTCCACGTAGCTTCCTTTTTCTGGCAATGTCTGCTGCTTGCATCATTGCTTACGTCATGACACTGATGGTTGATTACATCATTGTCTGCGTCACTTGGAGGCTGACTGGTTGTCATCTTCCAAATTTGTCTTCATCCTTCTTGGATGTTTCTCAGGTTCATTTCCTCGATCTCGTCAAGGTGTAATGATTCCGGTGACGGGACTGGTGTGTTCCATTGTTCCCATGTTTCTCGGATCTCCGCTGCTAACGGATAGTCTCCGATTTCCATATCCGCTATTTGTGTTAATAACGAAATGGCTTCTTTATTATCTTCATTTGATCTCCGGTGGTTTCCGGTATCCCATGCCAATATTCTTCTTCCATCAGTCCACAATTTGTAACTGTTTTGTTGAAGTAGAAATTGGGCTTCTGCCATTAGATCAATTCCGGCTTGGACTTGATAATGGGTAAAATTCTTATAGCACTCATCAATGATTTTTGACAAATGCTCTGGATCTTCTTGGGCCGCTAAGAGGGATCTTCCTCCAAGCATTTTGTGAATAATCCAGATTTGAAAAGGCTGATGAAATTTTTCTTCTTCAGCGAAACCAATGAGACTGTTTATCTCAATGTGAAAATAATAGACAAAATCGTCTATGTTTACAAAATTTGATAGCCGGGATTTGACTATCGCAGGAAAATCTTTTAATAAATCAAAAGAGAGATTTTGGACTGTTATTTCTTTAACAAATCCCCATTCAATACTGGTTATATCGAACGGCTCATGATTTAATCGAAATTTTATAACAGGAGTTTTTTCTCCCATGTCATTTGTAAAAACAAATGCTTGTGAAAAATATTTCGAAAATGTTTCTAAAAATAGAGCTTGCTGTTTGCAAATGGCTCTGTTTATTTTCGAAAATATTTCTGAAGGTAAAATTTGTCTACATTTGTTATATAGACATTTTCGAAACAATTTATTAATAATAGGAGTGTTTCTCCCTTTATTAATAAAGTATTGAAATATATCAAGAAGATTGTTTATCTCCTTAATATCCATATATTCAATTAGGACATCGTCCCAATCTCTGTATAAAATAGATTTTAATAATAATTCTTCAGATTTTTCTTGAGTTGTTTTTTTCAACTAAGAACTCTGAGAATTGGGTAAGAGCTTTTCTGAAACTAGCCCTTTGTTCCAAAATATGGTTTTTCCATATTCTGTCAATGAAATGGTAGTAGTCTGGGGGTAAGCCTGGATTATAAAAATCCTTTAGATTCGAGAATTCAGAGTTTTTTGTTTTTTCAACAAAGCATCTGCATATTTGAGAATTTCGGAATCGGTGTAAGGCTTTTGAGAGAATTGAGAATAACAATCTACCGGTGTTGGTGATTGCGATCCAATTGGTTGGTTTACCAATTGATATGGTAAATAATATCCCTGGTTAGGATAAAATTGTACCTGTGTTGGTGCAGCCATAAATTCTTGTTTAGAACTTATATTTGCAGGTGCAGAAATAAATTCTTGTTTAGAATTTATTTGTGTAGAAATAAATCCTTGTTTAGGACTTACTTGTGCAGGCTGAAATCCTTGTTTAGGACTTTTTTGAGCAGGAATGATTCCTTGGTTTGGACTCATTTGTTTTGCGAAAATAAATCCTTGGTTAGGATTTTTCCTTTATTGGGTTTTTTATGGACAGTTCTCCATCCATCATTTTCTATTAGAGGTTGTTTACCTCTATTCATTAGTCCTGCTAAGATATCAGCAAACATTAGTAAAAATTACTATTTATTAATGGTATTTCTATAGAATTGTTTTCTATAGATAAAATAACCGATTTCTTATTGACAATAAAAGGTAAATATTGATTAATGAAATTATTACCAAGTAATATATCACCAATCATATCAGGTAAACATAATAATTTAGGTATTATAAATCTATCATTGTTTATGTAGATTGGAATGTTTTTTGCTTTATAATAAACAGCAGTTTTTCTACCATTTATCCCATTAATATTTATTATCTTTTTTACAGGTATCCAGTATTCTTCTGGAATGGCATTTCTTTTGCAACTACTTGTTGTAGCCCCTGTATCTAATAATGCATGTAAAGAATATTTTTTATGTAACATCCTGCACTAGGTTGGTTGCAAGGTAATTTAATTATTGCATGATTGCCTAAATTAATGTATGTATTTTGGCTTGGTCAGAAATCCCGAGTTGGGTTGGTATAGGATTAAAAAAAAAAAAAAAATTTCCTTAAGTGATTGGGATGGAAAGGCTAAGTATAAGTATTTTTATTTATTGGGGCGAATATGGACACAAAGAAACGGCTGGCAGAGTGGTTAGAGTACTGATGAAAGGCTAGAAAAGGCTGCTAGGCAAGGGTTCGAGTCACGGGGAGGAGGTTTATTTTTGGCGTGTAGGAAGACTAATTGAGGAGGGCTTAAGAATGAGTTTCGTGGAAACATGGCATGGAAGTCGCGACAGCTGAAACGGTAGGACGCTTGGGTATACTCCTTCGGGTCCTGTGTTCGAGCCTTAGGAATCGCACCTAGGGCGCTTTAAATTTTGGCTTGTAGCGCTTAAGCTCAAAGAGCCATCGGAGAAGGGTTCAAAAGAAATTCGCGACAAGTTCATGTCATGAAATTCCAGTTTGGCCGAGTGGCTAGGGCATGATGTTGCTCCAGGACTCGGGTTCGAATCCCCTGGGCAACGGTTGTCCATTTTGTTTTTAACCTCTGATATTAAATGCACATGGGAAACTCAGAAATAAAGGTTTAACAGAAAGATGCGACGGGATTCTACCACGAAAGTCCAGCAGGTCGAGGGGTTGAAGCACGGGGGTTTCTGCCCCAGGTCTCGGGTTCGAAACCCCTGGACGGCAGTTGAGTATTTTGTTTTTGGCCTTTAATGCGTGCAAGAGCCCAGGGACCTAAGGTTAAAATAAAATTTCGACACATTATAATTGAAGAAGCGTTGTGGCCGAGTGGTCAGAGGCTTGGGCAATCCCTCCCAGGTCCCAGGTTCGAAACCCAGCAGCGCCTGGGAGCATTTTTTTTTCCTCTTTTGCCTTGGCCGACGGAATTTTGGCGCCAGCATGCACATGCACGCGTGGGGGACCAAGTTGAGGGCTGCCCCATGTTCTTTTATTATTTTTATCTTATCTATGTTACTTATTATTTTTTTTTTGATGATAATGGAAACATGGGGTTAGCTTTCTCCCTTTATTTTAATTGTATTTGTTGAGAATAGAGAGAATATCATGGGAATTAAGACTTTGAAATTTGAAAGAAAAGGGGGGGGGGTTGTTGGCCGGCCATGAAGGTTTGCAAGGGAGAATTATTTCTTTCTCTTCAAAATCTATAGCTTGGCCGAATGATATAGGGTCAAAATTTTGAGGGATTTGTTTTCTTCCCTTGCATGTCTATGGCCGAATTTCTCCTTGTAGTATTGCCTTCCCTCTTGAAATTTTTCTTGGCCAAGTAAAGCTCACTTTAAGGATCCCTACAATCGGCTAAGGAGCTAGCTAAGGAGATACTGAAAGGTTGGCCGAATACCTTGCTTGTTGGCCTTTTCTTTGCGTTTTCTTGAAACCTTAGTAAGTATCAAAGTAAAGGGGTGTTACATCGTGCGGCCAACTTCTCCATCGTCCATTGAAGGGCCTAGCCGAATCTATTTGAGTGTAAGCTTTCTCTTGACTTCGGTTTTAACCCCTTTTCTCTTAATGCATGCCGAAGGCATGAGTTAAGATCCTTATGGATAGGCCGAATGAGCATAGGCCATATTAATGGTATATTTTCCTTGTGTAGCCGACGCTAAAAGGACTTGGAAGTGTCATCCGGGTCTCGTTTCTTCGAGGGTTTGACTATTTAAAGCATAAAGGGAGTTTTTAGAACCTCGGTAGACAAGGTATGAGGTCATTAACATTCGGCCAAGGGCTATTTCGATATCTATATCTGACCAATTTATACACTTTGATTTTAGGGGTTACATCGGCTTTGAAACCAGAAGTTTTCGAGATTCCAAGTCACATTAGTCCGTATTAATCAAGGTTCGGCCTAAGGCCCTATTCTGTTGAAATATGACCGATCCTTTGGATTGTTAGTTAATCAGTCGAGACCCCTATTAATAATCTATGATGGCCGAATATAGGGGACATTACGAGGACGAGTTCGGGACTTTTATAATAACGCATAGATACGAGAATCCTAGTTAAATCATCGATTAAATAGGTGTGTAAACTCTTACACACTTTATTAGTATAAACTGTTGTTTAATGATATTAATAACCTCTCATATGGTAACTTGGCTTAGTGGGCATAAGCTTGGTTCTCGGGTAAGTTTCCTTATTACTCGATTTACGATATATGTTGTATATGCCATCATATGCTGAAAAATGTTATGCTATATCCGATTGCATGATATATGGAATCATGATACTTGTAATATGAGCATGATGATGGTGGGATTGATGAGAGGGAGTAATATTCGTGTCGACGGACACCAGTGTTTTGGTAACACATTGTGACTACGGTCACCAGAGGTTTGGTACCTCCAGAGGTTTGGCACCTCATAGCGTCTCGTCCCTGTGGCTTAGTACCACCGTGGGTTGGCCCCACATTTGAGATACGGGATTGACGCCAGTGATTTGGTATCACACGATGGGTTGGCCCCATCACCTTATTGTGACTTCGGGTCACCAGTGGTTTGGCACCACCAGTGTTTTGGTAACACATTGTGACTACGGTCACCAGAGGTTTGGTACCTCCAGAGGTTTGGCACCTCATAGCGTCTCGTCCCTGTGGCTTAGTACCACCGTGGGTTGGCCCCACATTTGAGATACGGGATTGACGCCAGTGATTTGGTATCACACGATGGGTTGGCCCCATCACTCTATTGTGACTATACGTCACCAGTGGTTTGGCACCACCAGTGGTTTGGTACCACACGGGGTAGAAAAGGAGCATGGATGGCTAGGTCGGGTTGCATAATTGCATGTCATACTAATATCTTGTGTATGAGTGTTATTTCCCGGGTTGGGGATTTATACACTGAGTCTTGGTGACTCACCCCTTCCCATATCATCTTGCAGGTGAGTAGAGCACGGATGCGGAGCCGAGGAGAGCTCGAGGCGGCCATGTTGGTTTTGTGGACTTGAAACTTTAATTTGCCCCGTTTTAAGTTTAATTATTCGCTATAATTCGATTGGGATGTAATATGGCCGCTTATTATTTTGGATGGTTGGGTAGTTGTTTTTACTTTACTTTACTTTATAACTGACGAACTTACGGACGGTTATGCAAATCGGTTAAAAGTAACGTTTTCAAAAAAAAAAATAAGTACTCGTACGCGTTTTCAAGAAATGTTACCATCGGGTAACGAGATTTTTCTAAGCTTTTGATCACGCTAATGCTCTAAAATTTAAATGGTCAAATGGTTTTAAAAAGGAAGAATGGATTTTCAACTCAATCGGATTTACCAAATTAAACCACTTGAGTTTTTAACGAACACCGTTTTATACCCTCCACGGAAATTTTTAATTTCTACTGTTAATCCAAACCTTTCAAACTTCTTTTATTTCGTGACATACCAGATTCGGTCATGGCTTGTGGGCCGGGTTTGGGGTGTTACAGCTTTGGTATCAGAGCCCGGTTCAAAAGCTCGGCTGTGAGGGCCTAAGACTCAAAAATATTTTTGTTAGATATGCTTTTGAAAACCCCGTTGAAAATAATTTTGGTAGAACAACATGGCGTCGAGTCTCCGGCACCGATCCGCTCTTGTAAGTACTTTTAATCTATGTATAGATGATTATCTGTAAATGGGTAGTAAACGGGACGTAGATAGTATGGAAGGTATATGAACTCTAGGACTAGTTTACCCCAAACAATCGCATAAGATTTATAATTGCCTAATTAAACAAACCCATGACTAAGTTGCTGAGTTAAGGTGTGGTAACCCTTGTACGCATGTCTAGGATTGGATCCGGAAGAGCTTGGTATTTAAGTGGTCTTAGTGACTCACCTCCTCTTCGCGGGAATCCTACCTGGTGCGTAGCTTCGGTTCACCCTAGCCGTGAGGACTTGTTCATGGGCCAAAACCCTTCTGTTAAAACCCGAAAGGGAATTAGCCGCTTTTTTTATAAAAACTCTAAATTTTAAAAGACTTCCCTCAAACTTAGGAGACTTATACTACAAAATTCCTTTGATTTAGAGACATTTTAAAATACCCTTAGGGGTAAATTACAAAACTGCCCCTAGTTTTAAAATTCTACCAAACTACCTCAAAATCTCTTTTTAAACAAAATTTTCCTATTTTACAAGCATACCTAAAATCCCTAATTTGCAAAATGTCAAAAAAAAAAAAAAAAAAAAATGTTGTGCTTTTGGAAAATTTCAAAATTGCCCCTAAATTGCAAATTACCAAAATGACCTTGATTTTCAAAGTTTTTGCAACACTACCAATTTGGGAAGACAAAATTTTTCTAAAAAGAGAACCCCAAGTTTTGCATTCCCTTGATTTGTCAAGATTTACAACTTACCTTGTTTTGTTACCAAAATACCCCTGTACGGTAAAGGACGAAAATACCCCCGGGTTAAGAGTTGGACATAGAGAGTGATGGAATAAGTGAACGTGTATCTTCGAATTACGATAGAAGACTTGAGACTTGTTTGATCGAAAGAACAACTTCTTAATTTTGCCCATAAGATTCCTTGCTAATAATCAGTGGAACATTGACTAACTCATAAAACTTTTTAAATAGATTGCGCCATAAGAAATGAGTTCTAGAGGTCGCGGCCGTCGGGGACGCGGTAGAGGCCGGATGGCCGTAACGGAACCAGTTAGGTCGGGCCAAGGATCGGATAATGAGATACCACCTCCACCACCACCTCCAGCTTTTGGTGATGGACCTCAGGATCAGACAGGGGGTGAGTCGGTATCGCAGGCTATGCTGCGTGTTCTAGAAATGATGGCTGAGACCAGCAGAGGTACAGGAGCTCGGAAGTCGGTATCTGAGCGGCTCCGATCCAATGGAGCTGAAGTATTTCGGGGTGTGTCAGGTGTCGCACCCAGTACAGCTGAATATTGGTTAGAATCAACCGAGAGGATCATGGATGATCTTGACTTAACAGATGAGGAGAAGCTGAAAGGGGCGGTGTCGCTTCTAAAAGACGAGTCATACCAGTGGTGGCTCACGGTTCGAAACGGCGCTACAGCAGACGACCTTACTTGGGAATACTTCAAAGCTACCTACCAGAAGAAGTATGTGGGCACCAGTTACACTGATACTCAGAGGAAAATCTTTCTGGAACTGGTACAAGGAAATAAGTCGGTATCTGAGTATGAGGCAGAATTTCTGAGGCTGAGCCGCTATGCTCAGGGAATTGTGTCAACTGAGCACGATCGTTGTGTCCGCTTTGAAGACGGACTTAGGGATGACTTAAGGCTGTTGATTGCTCCACAACAGGTACGTGAGTTTGCTGTTCTGGTAGAAAAGGCTAAGGTAGCCGAAAGGGTCCGGGAGTCTGTGAGACAGAGCTATGATAGAAGCAAACAGAAGAGAGGTATTGGGTCATCTGGATTGAGAAATACTGCTCAAAAGAGGGCCAGACAGAGTGGGCCGAATCAGGCTGGGAGGCCCATGGCTTTTAACCAGAGGCCGGCTCAGTGTAATCGTTGTGGAAAGTCACATTGGGGAGGTTGTTACACCGGTGAAAAGGGTTGCTTTGAATGTGGATCTCCGGATCACCGTGTGAGGGATTGTCCTCGGAAGATGGCTAGGAATCAGCCAGAGGGGCAGAACCATACTCCAGCACGAAATGTGGGACCGCCGCAGAGGGGTCGTGGTAACGGTAGAGGAGGCAATGGTCCTAACCGAGGTCGCGGAACTCAGGGCAGAGGAGTAGGCAACACCGAAGCCAGGCAGCCCGGTTTAGTCTACGCAGCAAGGCGTCGCGAGGAGGGTGACGCACCGGACGTCATCACCGGTACGTTCCTAATTTTTGGTCTCCCTTATGTTGCATTAATTGATGTGGGTTCGACGCATTCATACATTGCCAGTAGTGTGGTAGAGGCTATGAACTTGGATTTTGAGACTACCCCTAGCGAGATGACTGTAATTAGCCCTCTAGGACACTCTGTGATGGTTAACAAGCTATATAGAGATATACCCCTAGAACTCCAAGGGGTAGTGTTTGTGGCCGATCTGATGGAACTGCCGTTTGGGGAGTTTGATCTAATTCTCGGAATGGACTGGCTGGTTAAGCATCAGGCAAGGTTGGATTGCGCTGCTAAGCGCATGATTCTAAGGTCGGCCGAGGGTGATGAAGTGGTTATGATAGGTAACAGAAAAGACTATCTATCCAATGTAGTGTCTGCCTTGAAGGCCGAGAAAATGATCAGAAAAGGGTGTGAAGCATTGTTGGTTCAAATTTATGCCTTGGAGGCTAAGGAGTCAACAGTTGAGAAGGTCCGAACAGTAGGGGAATTCGCTGATGTGTTCCCTGAAGAACTTCCGGGTCTGCCTCCAGACCGGGAAGTTGAGTTCAGTATAGACTTGTTGCCCGGAACGGCACCTGTGTCTATAGCACCCTACCGAATGGCACCAAAGGAGTTGGTGGAACTGAAGGCTCAAATTCAGGAACTCTTGGATAGAGGGTTCATCCGACCTAGTATATCTCCGTGGGGAGCACCTGTGTTGTTTGTTAAGAAGAAAGACGGGTCAATGCGGATGTGTATCGACTACCGTCAGCTAAACAAGCTAACGATCAAAAACAAGTATCCGTTACCTCGAATCGATGACCTGTTTGATCAACTGAAGGGCGCGTCGGTGTTCTCAAAGATAGATCTTAGGTCGGGCTACCATCAACTTAAGGTGAAGGAAGCTGATGTGCACAAGACGGCATTTCGTACCCGATATGGGCATTACGAGTTTCTAGTGATGCCGTTTGGGTTGACTAACGCGCCGGCAGCATTCATGGACTTGATGAATAGGGTGTTTCAGCAATACTTGGATCAATTTGTCGTGGTGTTTATAGACGACATATTGGTGTACTCAAAAACGGAGGAGGAGCATGATAGGCATTTGCGCATAGTTCTACAAGTGCTGAGGGAGGAGCAGTTGTACGCCAAATTCAGTAAGTGCGAATTTTGGCTTAGAGAAGTGACTTTCTTAGGTCACGTGGTGTCAGCTGAAGGGATTAGAGTGGACCCTCGCAAGGTTGAAGCGGTGTTGGACTGGAAACCACCTCGGTCAGTGGCGGAAATCCGAAGTTTTCTAGGTCTGGCCGGG
The DNA here is from genome assembly GCA_005393395.2 of Gossypium australe. Classification (NCBI taxonomy): domain Eukaryota; kingdom Viridiplantae; phylum Streptophyta; class Magnoliopsida; order Malvales; family Malvaceae; genus Gossypium; species Gossypium australe. The sequence goes on from SMMG02000103.1 coordinate 28,423, forward strand.
TACTATCGAAGATTTGTGGAGGGATTCTCTTTAATCGCCGCGCCGTTGACTAAGTTGCTAAGGAAAGGAGTCCCTTTTGTTTGGTCAGAGAAGCAGCAAGAAAGCTTTGATAAGCTAAGAAAAATTTTGACGGAAGCTCCGGTTTTGGTGCAGCCTGAGGCAGGAAAATTGTTCACGGTTTATTGTGATGCATCCCATAGTGGTTTGGGATGTGTGTTGATGCAGGAAGGGAAGGTAGTGGCCTATGCATCCCGTCAGTTAAGACCGCATGAGGTTAACTATCCTACCCATGACTTGGAGTTAGCAGCAGTGGTTTTTGCTTTGAAAATATGGAGGCACTACTTATATGGGGAGAAGTCGATAGTCTATACGGATCATAAAAGTTTGAAGTACCTCTTGACTCAAAAGGATTTAAATTTGAGACAACGCCGATGGATTGAACTGTTGAAGGACTACGACTGTTCAATTGAGTACCACCCAGGCAAGGCTAACGTGGTGGCTGATGCGTTGAGCCGAAAGGTCGTGACAGACTTAAGGGCGATGTTTGCTCGTCTTAGTCTATACGACGACGGAAGTCTTTTGGCAGAATTGCAAGTTAAGCCAACTTGGATCGAGGAGATTAAGGAAAAGCAATTAGGAGATGACAGCTTAAACGCACGGAGGCTACAAGTCCAAGATGGCGGTTTGGAAGGGTATAGTTTGACTGGTGATGGGGTGCTGTGTTTTCAAGGACGGCCTTGTATGCCGAATGATGTGGGCTTGAGGCAAAGAATTCTTCAGGATGCGCATAGCAGCCCATACGCTATGCATCCTGGAGGTAGCAAGATGTATGGAGATTTACGTAAGCAGTTCTGGTGGCCAGGATTGAAGCGCGAGGTAACTGAATTCGTGGGAAGGTGTCTCACATGTCAGCGGGTAAAGGCTGAACATCAGCTGCCATCTGGGTTACTTCAACCGGTGAAGATTCCTCAGTGGAAATGGGAGAGGATCACTATGGATTTCGTCAGTGGGCTACCCCTCACGCCCAGTAAAAAGAACGCAATTTGGGTGATTGTGGACCGTCTAACCAAGTCGGCTCATTTCATTCCAGTTAGGGTGGATTATTCGCTTCAGAGGTTAGCTAAGTTGTATGTGGCGGAGATAGTGAGGCTGCATGGTGTGCCAGTGTCGATCATCTCAGACAGAGACCCCAGATTTACATCGAGGTTTTGGAAAGCACTACATCAGGCCTTGGGTACACGGCTGGATTTCAGTACAGCATTCCATCCACAATCTGACGGGCAGTCAGAAAGAGTTATTCAGATTTTGGAGGACATGTTAAGAGGCTGCATTTTGGACTTCGGAGGTAGCTGGGAGGAATTTTTGCCATTAGCTGAGTTCGCATACAACAACAGCTATCAGGCAAGCATTAAGATGGCACCATATGAAGCGTTATATGGTAGGAGGTGTCGCACACCTACTTGTTGGACGGAGTTGGGTGAGCGACAGATGTTAGGACCGGAATTGGTCGCAGAAACTGAGGATAAGGTGAAGAAGATCCAAGCTCGATTGAAAGAAGCCTCGGATAGACAAAAGTCTTATGCTGATCTCCGGCGGAGGGACATAGAATTTGCCGTAGGAGACGAAGTTTTTCTGAAGGTCTCGCCATGGAAGAAGGTGCTAAGATTTGGGAAGAAGGGCAAATTAAGCCCAAGGTTCATTGGACCGTTCAAGGTGCTGAGACGAGTGGGACCAGTCGCTTATCAGCTCGAGTTACCTGCAGAACTGAGTCAGATTCACGATGTGTTCCATGTCTCCATGCTTAGACGCTATCGTTCTGATCCATCACACATCTTGGCAGTTGAGGAAGTTGAGGTGAGTCCAGATTTGACAATGGAAGAGGAACCTGTGCAAATCCTAGATCGGGATGTGAAAGTTTTGCGTAGGAAGTCAGTTCCTTTAGTGAAGGTCCTATGGCGGAATCATGGCGTGGAGGAAGCTACGTGGGAGCCTGAGGATGCGATGCGGCAGCAATACCCCCAACTCTTCTGATCCAGGTAATTTCGCGGACGAAATTATTTTAAGGGGGGTAGAACTGTAACATCCTGCACTAGGTTGGTTGCAAGGTAATTTAATTATTGCATGATTGCCTAAATTAATGTATGTATTTTGGCTTGGTCAGAAATCCCGAGTTGGGTTGGTATAGGATTAAAAAAAAAAAAAAATTTCCTTAAGTGATTGGGATGGAAAGGCTAAGTATAAGTATTTTTATTTATTGGGGCGAATATGGACACAAAGAAACGGCTGGCAGAGTGGTTAGAGTACTGATGAAAGGCTAGAAAAGGCTGCTAGGCAAGGGTTCGAGTCACGGGGAGGAGGTTTATTTTTGGCGTGTAGGAAGACTAATTGAGGAGGGCTTAAGAATGAGTTTCGTGGAAACATGGCATGGAAGTCGCGACAGCTGAAACGGTAGGACGCTTGGGTATACTCCTTCGGGTCCTGTGTTCGAGCCTTAGGAATCGCACCTAGGGCGCTTTAAATTTTGGCTTGTAGCGCTTAAGCTCAAAGAGCCATCGGAGAAGGGTTCAAAAGAAATTCGCGACAAGTTCATGTCATGAAATTCCAGTTTGGCCGAGTGGCTAGGGCATGATGTTGCTCCAGGACTCGGGTTCGAATCCCCTGGGCAACGGTTGTCCATTTTGTTTTTAACCTCTGATATTAAATGCACATGGGAAACTCAGAAATAAAGGTTTAACAGAAAGATGCGACGGGATTCTACCACGAAAGTCCAGCAGGTCGAGGGGTTGAAGCACGGGGGTTTCTGCCCCAGGTCTCGGGTTCGAAACCCCTGGACGGCAGTTGAGTATTTTGTTTTTGGCCTTTAATGCGTGCAAGAGCCCAGGGACCTAAGGTTAAAATAAAATTTCGACACATTATAATTGAAGAAGCGTTGTGGCCGAGTGGTCAGAGGCTTGGGCAATCCCTCCCAGGTCCCAGGTTCGAAACCCAGCAGCGCCTGGGAGCATTTTTTTTTCCTCTTTTGCCTTGGCCGACGGAATTTTGGCGCCAGCATGCACATGCACGCGTGGGGGACCAAGTTGAGGGCTGCCCCATGTTCTTTTATTATTTTTATCTTATCTATGTTACTTATTATTTTTTTTTTTATGATAATGGAAACATGGGGTTAGCTTTCTCCCTTTATTTTAATTGTATTTGTTGAGAATAGAGAGAATATCATGGGAATTAAGACTTTGAAATTTGAAAGAAAAGGGGGGGGGTTGTTGGCCGGCCATGAAGGTTTGCAAGGGAGAATTATTTCTTTCTCTTCAAAATCTATAGCTTGGCCGAATGATATAGGGTCAAAATTTTGAGGGATTTGTTTTCTTCCCTTGCATGTCTATGGCCGAATTTCTCCTTGTAGTATTGCCTTCCCTCTTGAAATTTTTCTTGGCCAAGTAAAGCTCACTTTAAGGATCCCTACAATCGGCTAAGGAGCTAGCTAAGGAGATACTGAAAGGTTGGCCGAATACCTTGCTTGTTGGCCTTTTCTTTGCGTTTTCTTGAAACCTTAGTAAGTATCAAAGTAAAGGGGTGTTACATCGTGCGGCCAACTTCTCCATCGTCCATTGAAGGGCCTAGCCGAATCTATTTGAGTGTAAGCTTTCTCTTGACTTCGGTTTTAACCCCTTTTCTCTTAATGCATGCCGAAGGCATGAGTTAAGATCCTTATGGATAGGCCGAATGAGCATAGGCCATATTAATGGTATATTTTCCTTGTGTAGCCGACGCTAAAAGGACTTGGAAGTGTCATCCGGGTCTCGTTTCTTCGAGGGTTTGACTATTTAAAGCATAAAGGGAGTTTTTAGAACCTCGGTAGACAAGGTATGAGGTCATTAACATTCGGCCAAGGGCTATTTCGATATCTATATCTGACCAATTTATACACTTTGATTTTAGGGGTTACATCGGCTTTGAAACCAGAAGTTTTCGAGATTCCAAGTCACATTAGTCCGTATTAATCAAGGTTCGGCCTAAGGCCCTATTCTGTTGAAATATGACCGATCCTTTGGATTGTTAGTTAATCAGTCGAGACCCCTATTAATAATCTATGATGGCCGAATATAGGGGACATTACGAGGACGAGTTCGGGACTTTTATAATAACGCATAGATACGAGAATCCTAGTTAAATCATCGATTAAATAGGTGTGTAAACTCTTACACACTTTATTAGTATAAACTGTTGTTTAATGATATTAATAACCTCTCATATGGTAACTTGGCTTAGTGGGCATAAGCTTGGTTCTCGGGTAAGTTTCCTTATTACTCGATTTACGATATATGTTGTATATGCCATCATATGCTGAAAAATGTTATGCTATATCCGATTGCATGATATATGGAATCATGATACTTGTAATATGAGCATGATGATGGTGGGATTGATGAGAGGGAGTAATATTCGTGTCGACGGACACCAGTGTTTTGGTAACACATTGTGACTACGGTCACCAGAGGTTTGGTACCTCCAGAGGTTTGGCACCTCATAGCGTCTCGTCCCTGTGGCTTAGTACCACCGTGGGTTGGCCCCACATTTGAGATACGGGATTGACGCCAGTGATTTGGTATCACACGATGGGTTGGCCCCATCACCTTATTGTGACTTCGGGTCACCAGTGGTTTGGCACCACCAGTGTTTTGGTAACACATTGTGACTACGGTCACCAGAGGTTTGGTACCTCCAGAGGTTTGGCACCTCATAGCGTCTCGTCCCTGTGGCTTAGTACCACCGTGGGTTGGCCCCACATTTGAGATACGGGATTGACGCCAGTGATTTGGTATCACACGATGGGTTGGCCCCATCACTCTATTGTGACTATACGTCACCAGTGGTTTGGCACCACCAGTGGTTTGGTACCACACGGGGTAGAAAAGGAGCATGGATGGCTAGGTCGGGTTGCATAATTGCATGTCATACTAATATCTTGTGTATGAGTGTTATTTCCCGGGTTGGGGATTTATACACTGAGTCTTGGTGACTCACCCCTTCCCATATCATCTTGCAGGTGAGTAGAGCACGGATGCGGAGCCGAGGAGAGCTCGAGGCGGCCATGTTGGTTTTGTGGACTTGAAACTTTAATTTGCCCCGTTTTAAGTTTAATTATTCGCTATAATTCGATTGGGATGTAATATGGCCGCTTATTATTTTGGATGGTTGGGTAGTTGTTTTTACTTTACTTTACTTTATAACTGACGAACTTACGGACGGTTATGCAAATCGGTTAAAAGTAACGTTTTCAAAAAAAAAAATAAGTACTCGTACGCGTTTTCAAGAAATGTTACCATCGGGTAACGAGATTTTTCTAAGCTTTTGATCACGCTAATGCTCTAAAATTTAAATGGTCAAATGGTTTTAAAAAGGAAGAATGGATTTTCAACTCAATCGGATTTACCAAATTAAACCACTTGAGTTTTTAACGAACACCGTTTTATACCCTCCACGGAAATTTTTAATTTCTACTGTTAATCCAAACCTTTCAAACTTCTTTTATTTCGTGACATACCAGATTCGGTCATGGCTTGTGGGCCGGGTTTGGGGTGTTACATTTTATAATCTTTATCATGTAATGTAATTTTAATATATTTATTAGTAATATTTTCTTCCGAATATTGTATATTTTCTATTCTAGAGTTTCTAGAAATAGAATTTCTACTTGGAGTAGTAGGGAAAATAGGAATTTGAATTGTTTTCATCCCTATTGGTGTATTTATACTTTCATTATCTTCTTCTTCCTCTGGTTGAGAGTTAGAAGGTAATATTAAATTATCATCTGTGTTAGTAATCAGATTATTTCTGAAATATAACTTATCACCCGATGACATATATTCAATAGTACTTACCGGTTTAGAAGTACTAGCATTATTAGTCTTATCAATTATCCAGTCTTTTGGAATTGATAAATCTTTTAAATGTAATAGCTTTGGTTGAATTTCCGTAGTAAATTTATTGGGCTCAAAGAGCTCAATAATTTTATTATTAATCTCTTTGATTTCAACCTCTGCCGTATTAGTGTATTCATTAATAGAAGTCCAGCTGATTGCTAAATCTTCTGCTAAATCACTTATATCAGAATTTTTTGTCTGAATTCTAAGGCATAGACACTCTTCTATTAGAGGGTCTGTTATGGAAATAAAGTAATTTGGTTTAACTTTAAATCCTATAACACCTGTATGTAGATTAGATTGAATACCTCCAATAAGTGCTTTTATTGGGTTTTCAAATCTTTTATCTAATAATACTGCTAAAATAGGAACATCATGACCTCTTCTGAATAAAGCTCTAATTGTTATCATGATAACTCCTAGATGTATATATCTGACCTGAGGATAGTTTTTTCTAATCCTTTTTATCTTTTCTTTAGTAAATAAGGGGATTTCTGTTAACCCACCTTTGGTATCCTTAGCGACTGTGTTGCCACTAATTTTTTCTATGTGTCTTTTTGACCATAGTTTAAACTTAGAAATTTTATAAATTTCTTCTTTAGAAATATGATTTTTATTAATCTTTTCTATCATATCATCGGAAAAATCTATTTCTTCTCCGATTAAATTTCCTAATTTTATATCCTGTTGTTCAGGATTAGGAATTTCTTCTAACTTGTTGTTAGAACTACTTCCTATCATAAAAATATATTCCTCAGAACCTATTAGGAATTTGTTTTCCCAATATTTCTTTGGTTTAATATTTCCATACGGATTTTTCTTATCAATTTCCCATGGTTTTGGGGCTTGATAATCATACGGATCCGGGGGTTCCGTTTCCATAGGATCTAATTTTATTATTTTTTCTTCTGTTGAAGTTTCTTCTTCATCAGAATTTTGTTTATTTAAAACTATATCCATATTATTAGAATTACTACTTTCTATTTCTAATATATAATTTTCATTTTCATTATTATATTAATAATGTCATTATTACTATTATTATTATCATCATTATCATCATATTCTAACATATAATGATAATTGTACTTATCAAAAAGTTCTTTATGTTCTTCATAAAGATCTTCTATTAATTTTAAATACTCTACTTTTTCATAGCTATCATCTGTTTTAGAAAATTGGCTTTTCCAATGTTCTATCAGATTTTTATAAGTATTAAAATCATATTTTTGTGTTTTTTCTGTTTTTTCAATTTTTTCTTTTGTTTTTTCATTTTTTATATAATTAGTAGATGAGGATTCTTCTGACGAATCTTCCTCAGATAAAGCTAATATATAATTACTATTACCATAATATAAAGGTCCGAAATCAGATTCTTTATTATTACTAATATTTATAACCTGATCTAATTTATTATTTACATCGGATAATAACTCCTTAGATTTGCTATTCAAATCTAAATCAGTTACTTCTCCCATATTATCTATTTTTTCTTCTACTTTACTAATTTTAGTATATAATTTACCAAAATATGTATTAGTTAAATCTATTAAACTATTGATACCCATACTAAGAACCGAAACAGAATTTTCATTCTTAGAGTCTATATGCATAGCATGATTACAAGTTTTATCTTTATATAAACAATCTATTTGTTCCATTATTATTATCCCTGGTACCTAAAACCGTCTGTGTCTTAACGTCCTCTCAACGCCAACAACGTCCCACTCGGACTCAACGGCTACGAAGACTAACGACAGATATATGGGTTTTGAGACAACAACAGCGAAACAAACAGAGTTGAAACACAAAGATAGAAACTTACAATGATACCAAGATATTAGAACTCCAGAAATCGTTACTCCGGGGCTCCTAGAAGAGGATATCTGATACCAGTTACGGGGGAGGGAGGTATGGGAGGAGAGGAGAGTATGTGCAAGCGGAAGGGTTTCTAATATCTACTTAGTATTGCTGGGTAGTAGAAGATAGATAATTTACAAAAGAAAAACAGAGAATATGATTTCGGTAAAAGATTATGGTATTTTTATTGGAAGGGGGGAAGATGCCTTCCCAAGCTTACAAGAATGCCTATTTATAACCAAAAATTCTAGGCTAAAATCTAATTACAACTGAAGTCCGAAATAATTGTTCGGATAAGAATAAAAATTAAACTCTAATTTAATTACAATTGGAATCCGAATAGTATCCTGATAAGGACACATTAATTGTCCGCTTCTTGGTGGTTTCCAAGTAGCTTCCTTTAATTGGTGGATGCCATCTTGGTTGCTTCCAGGTGGCTTCCTTCTTTGGACGGATGCTATGTTGGTTTTTTCCACGTAGCTTCCTTGAACAGTGTATTGATAAGGATGCTTTTGGATGTTTTCCACGTAGCTTCCTTCTTTGGACGGATGCCATCATGGTGTTTCCACGTAGCTTCCTTTTCTGGCAATGTCTGCTGCTTGCATCATTGCTTACGTCATGACATTGATTGTTGATTACATCATTGTCTGCGTCATTTGGATGCTGACTGGTTGTCATCTTCCAATTTTGTCTTCATCCTTCTTGGATGTTTCTCAGGTTCATTTCCTCGATCTCGTCAAGGTGTAATGATTCCGGTGACGGGACTGGTGTGTTCCATTGTTCCCATGTTTCTCGGATCTCCGCTGCTAACGGATAGTCTCCGATTTCCATATCCGCTATTTGTGTTAATAACGAAATGGCTTCTTTATTGCTTCATTTGATCTCCGGTGGTTTCCGGTATCCCATGCCAATATTCTTCTTCCATCAGTCCACAATTTGTAACTGTTTTGTTGAAGTAGAAATTGGGCTTCTGCCATTAGATCAATTCCGGCTTGGACTTGATAATGGGTAAAATTCTTATAGCACTCATCAATGATTTTTGACAAATGCTCTGGATCTTCTTGGGCCGCTAAGAGGGATCTTCCTCCAAGCATTTTGTGAATAATCCAGATTTGATAAGGCTGATGAAATTTTTCTTCTTCAGCGAAACCAATGAGACTGTTTATCTCAATGTGAAAATAATAGACAAAATCGTCTATGTTTACAAAATTTGATAGCCGGGATTTGACTATCGCAGGAAAATCTTTTAATAAATCAAAAGAGAGATTTTGGACTGTTATTTCTTTAACAAATCCCCATTCAATACTGGTTATATCGAACGGCTCATGATTTAATCGAAATTTTATAACAGGAGTTTTTTCTCCCATGTCATTTGTAAAAACAAATGCTTGTGAAAAATATTTCGAAAATGTTTCTAAAAATAGAGCTTGCTGTTTGCAAATGGCTCTGTTTATTTTCGAAAATATTTCTGAAGGTAAAATTTGTCTACATTTGTTATATAGACATTTTCGAAACAATTTATTAATAATAGGAGTGTTTCTCCCTTTATTAATAAAGTATTGAAATATATCAAGAAGATTGTTTATCTCCTTAATATCCATATATTCAATTAGGACATCGTCCCAATCTCTGTATAAAATAGATTTTAATAATAATTCTTCAGATTTTTCTTGAGTTGTTTTTTCAACTAAGAACTCTGAGAATTGGGTAAGAGCTTTTCTGAAACTAGCCCTTTGTTCCAAAATATGGTTTTTCCATATTCTGTCAATGAAATGGTAGTAGTCTGGGGGTAAGCCTGGATTATAAAAATCCTTTAGATTCGAGAATTCAGAGTTTTGTTGTTTTTTCAACAAAGCATCTGCATATTTGAGAATTTCGGAATCGGTGTAAGGCTTTTGAGAGAATTGAGAATAACAATCTACCGGTGTTGGTGATTGCGATCCAATTGGTTGGTTTACCAATTGATATGGTAAATAATATCCCTGGTTAGGATAAAATTGTACCTGTGTTGGTGCAGCCATAAATTCTTGTTTAGAACTTATATTTGCAGGTGCAGAAATAAATTCTTGTTTAGAATTTATTTGTGTAGAAATAAATCCTTGTTTAGGACTTACTTGTGCAGGCTGAAATCCTTGTTTAGGACTTTTTTGAGCAGGAATGATTCCTTGGTTTGGACTCATTTGTTTTGCGAAAATAAATCCTTGGTTAGGATTTTTTCCTTTATTGGGTTTTTATGGACAGTTCTCCATCCATCATTTTCTATTAGAGGTTGTTTACCTCTATTCATTAGTCCTGCTAAGATATCAGCAAACATTAGTAAAAATTACTATTTATTAATGGTATTTCTATAGAATTGTTTTCTATAGATAAATAACCGATTTCTTATTGACAATAAAAGGTAAATATTGATTAATAAAATTATTACCAAGTAATATATCACCAATCATATCAGGTAAACATAATAATTTAGGTATTATAAATCTAACATTGTTTATGTAGATTGGAATGTTTTTTGCTTTATAATAAACAGCAGTTTTTCTACCATTTATTCCATTAATATTTATTATCTTTTTTACAGGTATCCAGTATTCTTCTGGAATGGCATTTCTTTTGCAACTACTTGTTGTAGCTCCTGTATCTAATAATGCATGTAAAGAATATTTTTTATAATCTTTATCATGTAATGTAATTTTAATATATTTATTAGTAAATTTTCTTCCGAATATTGTATATTTTCTATTCTAGAGTTTCTAGAAATAGAATTTCTACTTGGAGTAGTAGGGAAAATAGGAATTTGAATTGTTTTCATCCCTATTGGTGTATTTATACTTTCATTATCTTCTTCTTCCTCTGGTTGAGAGTTAGAAGGTAATATAAATTATCATCTGTGTTAGTAATCAGATTATTTCTGAAATATAACTTATCACCAGATGACATATATTCAATAGTACTTACCGGTTTAGAAGTACTAGCATTATTAGTCTTATCAATTATCCAGTCTTTTGGAATTGATAAATCTTTTAAATGTAATAGCTTTGGTTGAATTTCCGTAGTAAATTTATTGGGCTCAAAAGCTCAATAATTTTATTATTAATCTCTTTTATTTCAACCTCTGCCGTATTAGTATATTCATTAATAGAAGTCCAGCTGATTGCTAAATCTTCTGCTAAATCACTTATATCAGAATTTTTTGTCTGAATCTAAGGCATAGACACTCTTCTATTAGAGGGTCTGTTATGGAAATAAAGTAATTTGGTTTAACTTTAAATCCTATAACACCTGTATGTAGATTAGATTGAATACCTCCAATAAGTGCTTTTATTGGATTTTCAAATCTTTTATCTAATAATACTGCTAAAATAGGAACATCATGACCTCTTCTGAATAAAGCTCTAATTGTTATCATGATAACTCCTAGATGTATATATCTGACCTGAGGATAGTTTTTTCTAATCCTTTTTATTTTTTCTTTAGTAAATAAGGGGATTTCTGTTAACCCACCTTTGGTATCCTTAGCGACTGTGTTGCCACTAATTTTTTCTATGTGTCTTTTGACCATAGTTTAAACTTAGAAATTTTATAAATTTCTTCTTTAGAAATATGATTTTTATTAATCTTTTCTATCATATCATCGGAAAAATCTATTTCTTCTCCGATTAAATTTCCCAATTTTATATCCTGTTGTTCAGGATTAGGAATTTCTTCTAACTTGTTGTTAGAACTATTTCCTAGCATAAAAATATATTCCTCAGAATCTATTAGGAATTTGTTTTCCCAATATTTCTTTGGTTTAATATTTCCATACGGATTTTTCTTATCAATTTCCCATGGTTTTGGGGCTTGATAATCATACGGATCCGGGGGTTCCGTTTCCATAGGATCTAATTTTATTATTTTTTCTTCTGTTGAAGTTTCTTCTTCATCAGAATTTTGTTTATTTAAAACTATATCCATATTATTAGAATTACTACTTTCTATTTCTAGTATATAATTTTCATTTTCATTATTATTATTAATAATGTCATTATTACTATTATTATTATCATCATTATCATCATATTCTAACATATAATGATAATTGTACTTATCAAAAAGTTCTTTATGTTCTTCATAAAGATCTTCTATTAATTTTAAATACTCTACTTTTTCATAGCTATCATCTGTTTTAGAAAATTGGCTTTTCCAATGTTCTATCAGATTTTTATAAGTATTAAAATCATATTTTTGTGATTTTTCTGTTTTTTCAATTTTTTCTTTTGTTTTTTCATTTTTTATATAATTAGTAGATGAGGATTCTTCTGACGAATCTTCCTCAGATAAAGCTAATATATAATTACTATTACCATAATATAAAGGTCCGAAATCAGATTCTTTATTATTACTAATATTTATAACCTGATCTAATTTATTATTTACATCGGATAATAACTCCTTAGATTTGCTATTCAAATCTAAATCAGTTACTTCTCCCATATTATCTATTTTTTCTTCTACTTTACTAATTTTAGTATATAATTTACCAAAATATGTATTAGTTAAATCTATTAAACTATTGATACCCATACTAAGAACCGAAACAGAATTTTCATTCTTAGAGTCTATATGCATAGTATGATTACAAGTTTTATCTTTATATAAACAATCTATTTGTTCCATTATTATTATCCCTGGTACCTAAAACCGTCTGTGTCTTAACGTCCTCTCAACGCCAACAACGTCCCACTCGGACTCAACGGCTACGAAGACTAACGACAGATATATGGGTTTTGAGACAACAACAGCGAAACAAACAGAGTTGAAACACAAAGATAGAAACTTACAATGATACCAAGATATTAGAACTCCAGAAATCGTTACTCCGGGGCTCCTAGAAGGATATCTGATACCAGTTACGGGGGGAGGGAGGTAGGGAGGTAGGAGAGTATGTGCAAGCGGAAGGGTTTCTAATATCTACTTAGTATTGCTGGGTAGTAGAAGATAGATAATTTACAAAAGAAAAACAGAGAATATGATTTCGGTAAAAGATTATGGTATATTTTATTGGAAGGGGGGAAGATGCCTTCCCAAGCTTACAAGAATGCCTATTTATAACCAAAAAATTCTAGGCTAAAATCTAATTACAACTGAAGTCCGAAATAATTGTTCGGATAAGAATAAAAATTAAACTCTAATTTAATTACAATTGGAATCCGAATAGTATCCTGATAAGGACACATTAATTGTCCGCTTCTTGGTGGTTTCCAAGTAGCTTCCTTTAATTGGTGGATGCCATCTTGGTTGCTTCCAGGTGGCTTCCTTCTTTGGACGGATGCTATGTTGGTTTTTTCCACGTAGCTTCCTTGAACAGTGTGTTGATAAGGATGCTTTTGGATGTTTTCCACGTAGCTTCCTTCTTTGGACGGATGCCATTATGGTGTTTCCACGTAGCTTCCTTTTCTGGCAATGTCTGCTGCTTGCATCATTGCTTACGTCATGACATTGATTGTTGATTACATCATTGTCTGCGTCATTTGGATGCTGACTGGTTGTCATCTTCCAATTTTGTCTTCATCCTTCTTGGATGTTTCTCAGGTTCATTTCCTCGATCTCGTCAAGGTGTAATGATTCCGGTGACGGGACTGGTGTGTTCCATTGTTCCCATGTTTCTCGGATCTCCGCTGCTAACGGATAGTCTCCGATTTCCATATCCGCTATTTGTGTTAATAACGAAATGGCTTCTTCATTGCTTTCATTTGGTTTCCAGTGTTGTAAGCCAATATTCTTCTTCCATCAGTCCAATTTGTAACTGTTTTGAAGTAGAAATTGGGCTTCTGCCATTAGATCAATTCCGGCTTGGACTTGATAATGGAAATTCTTATAGCACTCATCAATGATTTTTGACAAATGCTCTGGATCTTCTTGGCCGCTAGGGCTTCCTCCAAGCATTTTGTGAATAATCCAGATTTGATAAGGCTGATGAAATTTTTCTTCTTCAGCGAAACCAATGAGACTGTTTATCTCAATGTGAAAATAATAGACAAAATCGTCTATGTTTACAAAATTTGATAGCCGGGATTTGACTATCGCAGGAAAATCTTTTAATAAATCAAAAGAGAGATTTTGGACTGTTATTTCTTTAACAAATCCCCATTCAATACTGGTTATATCAAATGGCTCATGATTTAATCGAAATTTTATAACAGGAGTTTTTTCTCCCATGTCATTTGTAAAAACAAATGCTTGTGAAAAATATTTCGAAAATGTTTCTAAAAATAGAGCTTGCTGTTTGCAAATGGCTCTGTTTATTTTCGAAAATATTTCTGAAGGTAAAATTTGTCTACATTTGTTATATAGACATTTTCGAAACAATTTATTAATAATAGGAGTGTTTCTCCCTTTATTAATAAAGTATTGAAATATATCAAGAAGATTGTTTATCTCCTTAATATCCATATATTCAATTAGGACATCGTCCCAATTCTGTATAAAATAGATTTTAATAATAATTCTTCAGATTTTTCTTGAGTTGTTTTTTCAACTAAGAACTCTGAGAATTGGGTAAGAGCTTTTCTGAAACTAGCCCTTTGTTCCAAAATATGGTTTTTCCATATTCTGTCAATGAAATGGTAGTAGTCTGGGGGTAAGCCTGGATTATAAAAATCCTTTAGATTCGAGAATTCAGAGTTTTGTTGTTTTTTTCAACAAAGCATCTGCATATTTGAGAATTTCGGAATCGGTGTAAGGCTTTTGAGAGAATTGAGAATAACAATCTACCGGTGTTGGTGATTGCGATCCAATTGGTTGGTTTACCAATTGATATGGTAAATAATATCCCTGGTTAGGATAAAATTGTACCTGTGTTGGTGCAGCCATAAATTCTTGTTTAGAACTTATATTTGCAGGTGCAGAAATAAATTCTTGTTTAGAATTTATTTGTGTAGAAATAAATCCTTGTTTAGGACTTACTTGTGCAGGCTGAAATCCTTGTTTAGGACTTTTTTGAGCAGGAATGATTCCTTGGTTTGGACTCATTTGTTTTGCGAAAATAAATCCTTGGTTAGGATTTTTTCCTTTATTGGGTTTTTTATGGACAGTTCTCCATCCATCATTTTCTATTAGAGGTTGTTTACCTCTATTCATTAGTCCTGCTAAGATATCAGCAAACATTAGTAAAAATTACTATTTATTAATGGTATTTCTATAGAATTATTTTCTATAGATAGAATAACCGATTTCTTATTGACAATAAAAGGTAAATATTGATTAATAAAATTATTACCAAGTAATATATCACCAATTATAGGTAAACATAATAATTTAGGTATTATAAATCTAACATTGTTTATGTAGATTGGAATGTTTTTTGCTTTATAATAAACAGCAGTTTTTCTACCATTTATTCCATTAATATTTATTATCTTTTTTACAGGTATCCAGTATTCTTCTGGAATGGCATTTCTTTTGCAACTACTTGTTGTAGCTCCTGTATCTAATAATGCATGTAAAGAATATTTTTTATAATCTTTATCATGTAATGTAATTTTAATATATTTATTAGTAATATTTTCTTCCGAATATTGTATATTTTCTATTCTAGAGTTTCTAGAAATAGAATTTCTACTTGGAGTAGTAGGGAAAATAGGAATTTGAATTGTTTTCATCCCTATTGGTGTATTTATACTTTCATTATCTTCTTCTTCCTCTGGTTGAGAGTTAGAAGGTAATATTAAATTATCATCTGTGTTAGTAATCAGATTATTTCTGAAATATAACTTATCACCAGATGACATATATTCAATAGTACTTACCGGTTTAGAAGTACTAGCATTATTAGTCTTATCAATTATCCAGTCTTTTGGAATTGATAAATCTTTTAAATGTAATAGCTTTGGTTGAATTTCCGTAGTAAATTTATTGGGCTCAAAGAGCTCAATAATTTTATTATTAATCTCTTTTATTTCAACCTCTGCCGTATTAGTATATTCATTAATAGAAGTCCAGCTGATTGCTAAATCTTCTGCTAAATCACTTATATCAGAATTTTTTGTCTGAATCCTAAGGCATAGACACTCTCTATTAGAGGGTCTGTTATGGAAATAAAGTAATTTGGTTTAACTTTAAATCCTATAACACCTGTATGTAGATTAGATTGAATACCTCCAATAAGTGCTTTTATTGGATTTTCAAATCTTTTATCTAATAATACTGCTAAAATAGGAACATCATGACCTCTTCTGAATAAAGCTCTAATTGTTATCATGATAACTCCTAGATGTATATATCTAACTTGAGGATAGTTTTTTCTAATCCTTTTTATTTTTTTTTAGTAAATAAGGGGATTTCTGTTAACCCACCTTTGGTATCCTTAGCGACTGTGTTGCCACTAATTTTTTCTATGTGTCTTTTTGACCATAGTTTAAACTTAGAAATTTTATAAATTTCTTCTTTAGAAATATGATTTTTATTAATCTTTTCTATCATATCATCGGAAAAATCTATTTCTTCTCCGATTAAATTTCCCAATTTTATATCCTGTTGTTCAGGATTAGGAATTTCTTCTAACTTGTTGTTAGAACTATTTCCTAGCATAAAAATATATTCCTCAGAATCTATTAGGAATTTGTTTTCCCAATATTTCTTTGGTTTAATATTTCCATACGGATTTTTCTTATCAATTTCCCATGGTTTTGGGGCTTGATAATCATACGGATCCGGGGGTTCCGTTTCCATAGGATCTAATTTTATTATTTTTTCTTCTGTTGAAGTTTCTTCTTCATCAGAATTTTGTTTATTTAAAACTATATCCATATTATTAGAATTACTACTTTCTATTTCTAGTATATAATTTTCATTTTCATTATTATTATTAATAATGTCATTATTACTATTATTATTATCATCATTATCATCATATTCTAACATATAATGATAATTGTACTTATCAAAAAGTTCTTTATGTTCTTCATAAAGATCTTCTATTAATTTTAAATACTCTACTTTTTCATAGCTATCATCTGTTTAGAAAATTGGCTTTTCCAATGTTCTATCAGATTTTTATAAGTATTAAAATCATATTTTTGTGATTTTTCTGTTTTTTCAATTTTTTCTTTTGTTTTTTCATTTTTTATATAATTAGTAGATGAGGATTCTTCTGACGAGTCTTCCTCAGATAAAGCTAATATATAATTACTATTACCATAATATAAAGGTCCGAAATCAGATTCTTTATTATTACTAATATTTATAACCTGATCTAATTTATTATTTACATCGGATAATAACTCCTTAGATTTGCTATTCAAATCTAAATCAGTTACTTCTCCCATATTATCTATTTTTTCTTCTACTTTACTAATTTTAGTATATAATTTACCAAAATATGTATTAGTTAAATCTATTAAACTATTGATACCCATACTAAGAACCGAAACAGAATTTTCATTCTTAGAGTCTATATGCATAGTATGATTACAAGTTTTATCTTTATATAAACAATCTATTTGTTCCATTATTATTATCCCTGGTACCTAAAACCGTCTGTGTCTTAACGTCCTCTCAACGCCAACAACGTCCCACTCGGACTCAACGGCTACGAAGACTAACGACAGATATATGGGTTTTGAGACAACAACAGCGAAACAAACAGAGTTGAAACACAAAGATAGAAACTTACAATGATACCAAGATATTAGAACTCCAGAAATCGTTACTCCGGGGCTCCTAGGTAAGGATATCTGATACCAGTTACGGGGGGAGGGAGGTAGGGGAGGTAAGGAGAGTATGTGCAAGCGGAAGGGTTTCTAATATCTACTTAGTATTGCTGGGTAGTAGAAGATAGATAATTTACAAAAGAAAAACAGAGAATATGATTTCGGTAAAAGATTATGGTATATTTTATTGGAAGGGGGGAAGATGCCTTCCCAAGCTTACAAGAATGCCTATTTATAACCAAAAAATTCTAGGCTAAAATCTAATTACAACTGAAGTCCGAAATAATTGTTCGGATAAGAATAAAAATTAAACTCTAATTTAATTACAATTGGAATCCGAATAGTATCCTGATAAGGACACATTAATTGTCCGCTTCTTGGTGGTTTCCAAGTAGCTTCCTTTAATTGGTGGATGCCATCTTGGTTGCTTCCAGGTGGCTTCCTTCTTTGGACGGATGCTATGTTGGTTTTTTCCACGTAGCTTCCTTGAACAGTGTGTTGATAAGGATGCTTTTGGATGTTTTCCACGTAGCTTCCTTCTTTGGACGGATGCCATTATGGTGTTTCCACGTAGCTTCCTTTTCTGGCAATGTCTGCTGCTTGCATCATTGCTTACGTCATGACATTGATTGTTGATTACATCATTGTCTGCGTCATTTGGATGCTGACTGGTTGTCATCTTCCAATTTTGTCTTCATCCTTCTTGGATGTTTCTCAGGTTCATTTCCTCGATCTCGTCAAGGTGTAATGATTCCGGTGACGGGACTGGTGTGTTCCATTGTTCCCATGTTTCTCGGATCTCCGCTGCTAACGGATAGTCTCCGATTTCCATATCCGCTATTTGTGTTAATAACGAAATGGCTTCTTCATTGCTTTCATTTGATCTCCAGTGTTGGTATCCCATGCCAATATTCTTCTTCCATCAGTCCACAATTTGTACTGTTTTGTTGAAGTAGAAATTGGGCTTCTGCCATTAGATCAATTCCGGCTTGGACTTGATAATGGGGAAAATTCTTATAGCACTCATCAATGATTTTTGACAAATGCTCTGGATCTTCTTGGGCCGCTAAGAGGGATCTTCCTCCAAGCATTTTGTGAATAATCCAGATTTGATAAGGCTGATGAAATTTTTCTTCTTCAGCGAAACCAATGAGACTGTTTATCTCAATGTGAAAATAATAGACAAAATCGTCTATGTTTACAAAATTTGATAGCCGGGATTTGACTATCGCAGGAAAATCTTTAATAAATCAAAAGAGAGATTTTGGACTGTTATTTCTTTAACAAATCCCCATTCAATACTGGTTATATCAAATGGCTCATGATTTAATCGAAATTTTATAACAGGAGTTTTTTCTCCCATGTCATTTGTAAAAACAAATGCTTGTGAAAAATATTTCGAAAATGTTTCTAAAAATAGAGCTTGCTGTTTGCAAATGGCTCTGTTTATTTTCGAAAATATTTCTGAAGGTAAAATTTGTCTACATTTGTTATATAGACATTTTCGAAACAATTTATTAATAATAGGAGTGTTTCTCCCTTTATTAATAAAGTATTGAAATATATCAAGAAGATTGTTTTATCTCCTTAATATCCATATATTCAATTAGGACATCGTCCCAATTTCTGTATAAAATAGATTTTAATAATAATTCTTCAGATTTTTCTTGAGTTGTTTTTTCAACTAAGAACTCTGAGAATTGGGTAAGAGCTTTTCTGAAACTAGCCCTTTGTTCCAAAATATGGTTTTTCCATATTCTGTCAATGAAATGGTAGTAGTCTGGGGGTAAGCCTGGATTATAAAAATCCTTTAGATTCGAGAATTCAGAGTTTTGTTGTTTTTCAACAAAGCATCTGCATATTTGAGAATTTCGGAATCGGTGTAAGGCTTTTGAGAGAATTGAGAATAACAATCTACCGGTGTTGGTGATTGCGATCCAATTGGTTGGTTTACCAATTGATATGGTAAATAATATCCCTGGTTAGGATAAAATTGTACCTGTGTTGGTGCAGCCATAAATTCTTGTTTAGAACTTATATTTGCAGGTGCAGAAATAAATTCTTGTTTAGAATTTATTTGTGTAGAAATAAATCCTTGTTTAGGACTTACTTGTGCAGGCTGAAATCCTTGTTTAGGACTTTTTTGAGCAGGAATGATTCCTTGGTTTGGACTCATTTGTTTTGCGAAAATAAATCCTTGGTTAGGATTTTTTCCTTTATTGGGTTTTTTATGGACAGTTCTCCATCCATCATTTTCTATTAGAGGTTGTTTACCTCTATTCATTAGTCCTGCTAAGATATCAGCAAACATTAGTAAAAATTACTATTTATTAATGGTATTTCTATAGAATTATTTTCTATATAGAATAACCGATTTCTTATTGACAATAAAAGGTAAATATTGATTAATAAAATTATTACCAAGTAATATATCACCAATTATATTAGGTAAACATAATAATTTAGGTATTATAAATCTAACATTGTTTATGTAGATTGGAATGTTTTTTTGCTTTATAATAAACAGCAGTTTTTCTACCATTTATTCCATTAATATTTATTATCTTTTTTACAGGTATCCAGTATTCTTCTGGAATGGCATTTCTTTTGCAACTACTTGTTGTAGCTCCTGTATCTAATAATGCATGTAAAGAATATTTTTTATAATCTTTATCATGTAATGTAATTTTAATATATTTATTAGTAATATTTTCTTCCGAATATTGTATATTTTCTATTCTAGAGTTTCTAGAAATAGAATTTCTACTTGGAGTAGTAGGGAAATAGGAATTTGAATTGTTTTCATCCCTATTGGTGTATTTATACTTTCATTATCTTCTTCTTCCTCTGGTTGAGAGTTAGAAGGTAATATTAAATTATCATCTGTGTTAGTAATCAGATTATTTCTGAAATATAACTTATCACCAGATGACATATATTCAATAGTACTTACCGGTTTAGAAGTACTAGCATTATTAGTCTTATCAATTATCCAGTCTTTTGGAATTGATAAATCTTTTAAATGTAATAGCTTTGGTTGAATTTCCGTAGTAAATTTATTGGGCTCAAAGAGCTCAATAATTTTATTATTATCTCTTTTATTTCAACCTCTGCCGTATTAGTATATTCATTAATAGAAGTCCAGCTGATTGCTAAATCTTCTGCTAAATCACTTATATCAGAATTTTTTGTCTGAATCCTAAGGCATAGACACTCTTCTATTAGAGGGTCTGTTATGGAAATAAAGTAATTTGGTTTAACTTTAAATCCTATAACACCTGTATGTAGATTAGATTGAATACCTCCAATAAGTGCTTTTATTGGATTTTCAAATCTTTTATCTAATAATACTGCTAAAATAGGAACATCATGACCTCTTCTGAATAAAGCTCTAATTGTTATCATGATAACTCCTAGATGTATATATCTAACTTGAGGATAGTTTTTTCTAATCCTTTTTATTTTTTCTTTAGTAAATAAGGGGATTTCTGTTAACCCACCTTTGGTATCCTTAGCGACTGTGTTGCCACTAATTTTTTCTATGTGTCTTTTTGACCATAGTTTAAACTTAGAAATTTTATAAATTTCTTCTTTAGAAATATGATTTTTATTAATCTTTTCTATCATATCATCGGAAAAATCTATTTCTTCTCCGATTAAATTTCCCAATTTTATATCCTGTTGTTCAGGATTAGGAATTTCTTCTAACTTGTTGTTAGAACTATTTCCTAGCATAAAAATATATTCCTCAGAATCTATTAGGAATTTGTTTTCCCAATATTTCTTTGGTTTAATATTTCCATACGGATTTTTCTTATCAATTTCCCATGGTTTGGGGCTTGATAATCATACGGATCCGGGGGTTCCGTTTCCATAGGATCTAATTTTATTATTTTTTCTTCTGTTGAAGTTTCTTCTTCATCAGAATTTTGTTTATTTAAACTATATCCATATTATTAGAATTACTACTTTCTATTTCTAGTATATAATATTCTTCTTCCATCAGTCCACAATTTGTAACTGTTTTGTTGAAGTAGAAATTGGGCTTCTGCCATTAGATCAATTCCGGCTTGGACTTGATAATGGGGAAAATTCTTATAGCACTCATCAATGATTTTTGACAAATGCTCTGGATCTCTCTTGGCCGCTAAGAGGGATTCCTCCAACATTTTGTGAATAATCCAGATTTGATAAGGCTGATGAAATTTTTTCTTCAGCGAAACCAATGAGACTGTTTATCTCAATGTGAAAATAATAGACAAAATCGTCTATGTTTACAAAATTTGATAGCCGGGATTTGACTATCGCAGGAAAATCTTTAATAAATCAAAAGAGAGATTTTGGACTGTTATTTCTTTAACAAATCCCCATTCAATACTGGTTATATCAAATGGCTCATGATTTAATCGAAATTTTATAACAGGAGTTTTTTCTCCCATGTCATTTGTAAAAACAAATGCTTGTGAAAAATATTTCGAAAATGTTTCTAAAAATAGAGCTTGCTGTTTGCAAATGGCTCTGTTTTTTTCGAAAATATTTCTGAAGGTAAAATTTGTCTACATTTGTTATATAGACATTTTCGAAACAATTTATTAATAATAGGAGTGTTTTCTCCCTTTATTAATAAAGTATTGAATATATCAAGAAGATTGTTTATCTCCTTAATATCCATATATTCAATTAGGACATCGTCCCAATTTCTGTATAAATAGATTTTAATAATAATTCTTCAGATTTTTCTTGAGTTGTTTTTTCAACTAAGAACTGAGAATTGGGTAAGAGCTTTTCTGAAACTAGCCCTTTGTTCCAAAATATGGTTTTTCCATATTCTGTCAATGAAATGGTAGTAGTCTGGGTCTGGTAAGCCTGGATTATAAAAATCCTTTAGATTCGAGAATTCAGAGTTTTGTTGTTTTTTCAACAAAGCATCTGCATATTTGAGAATTTCGGAATCGGTGTAAGGCTTTTGAGAGAATTGAGAATAACAATCTACCGGTGTGTGGTGATTGCGATCCAATTGGTTGGTTTACCAATTGATATGGTAAATAATATCCCTGGTTAGGATAAAATTGTACCTGTGTTGGTGCAGCCATAAATTCTTGTTTAGAACTTATATTTGCAGGTGCAGAAATAAATTCTTGTTTAGAATTTATTTGTGTAGAAATAAATCCTTGTTTAGGACTTACTTGTGCAGGCTGAAATCCTTGTTTAGGACTTTTTTGAGCAGGAATGATTCCTTGGTTTGGACTCATTTGTTTTGCGAAAATAAATCCTTGGTTAGGATTTTTTCCTTTATTGGGTTTTTTATGGACAGTTCTCCATCCATCATTTCTATTAGAGGGTTGTTTACCTCTATTCATTAGTCCTGCTAGATATCAGCATTAGTAAAAATTACTATTTATTAATGGTATTTCTATAGAATTATTTTCTATAGATAGAATAACCGATTTCTTATTGACAATAAAAGGTAAATATTGATTAATAAAATTATTACCAAGTAAATATCACCAATTATATTAGGTAACATAATAATTTAGGTATTATAATCTAACATTGTTTATGTAGATGGAATGTTGTTTTTGCTTTATAATAAACAGCAGTTTTTCTACCATTTATTCCATTAATATTTATTATCTTTTTTACAGGTATCCAGTATTCTTCTGGAATGGCATTTCTTTTGCAACTACTTGTTGTAGCTCCTGTATCTAATAATGCATGTAAAGAATATTTTTTATAATCTTTATCATGTAATGTAATTTTAATATTTATTAGTAATATTTTCTTCCGAATATTGTATATTTTCTATTCTAGAGTTTCTAGAAATAGAATTTTCTACGTGGAGTATAAATAGGAATTCTTGGTATTCATACGGATCCGGGGGTTCCGTTTCCATAGGATCTAATTTTATTATTTTTTCTTCTGTTGAAGTTTCTTCTTCATCAGAATTTTGTTAAAACTTGTAATCAGAGTTCTTAGTTGAAAAAACAACTCAAGAAAAATCTGAAGAATTATTATTAAAATCTATTTTATACAGAAATTGGGACGATGTCCTAATTGAATATATGGATATTAAGGAGATAAACAATCTTCTTGATATATTTCAATACTTTATTAATAAAGGGAGAAACACTCCTATTATTAATAAATTGTTTCGAAAATGTCTATATAACAAATGTAGACAAATTTTACCTTCAAATGAAGATCCAGAGCATTTGTCAAAAATCATTGATGAGTGCTATAAGAATTTTCCCCATTATCAAGTCCCAAGCCGGAATTGATCTAATGGCAGAAGCCCAATTTCTACTTCAACAAAACAGTTACAAAATTGTGGACTGATGGAAGAAGAATATTGGCATGGGTACCGGAAACCACCGGAGATTTCGTTATTAACACAAATAGCGGATATGGAAATCGGAGACTATCCGTTAGCAGCGGAGATCCGAGAAACATGGGAACAATGGAACACACCAGTCCCGTCACCGGAATCATTACACCTTGACGAGATCGAGGAAATGAACCTGAGAAACATCCAAGAAGGATGAAGACAAAATTGGAAGATGACAACCAGTCAGCATCCAAATGACGCAGACAATGATGTAATCAACAATCAATGTCATGACGTAAGCAATGATGCAAGCAGCAGACATTGCCAGAAAAGGAAGCTACGTGGAAACACCATAATGGCATCCGTCCAAAGAAGGAAGCTACGTGGAAAACATCCAAAAGCATCCTTATCAACACACTGTTCAAGGAAGCTAAGCCACCTGGAAGCAACCAAGATGGCATCCACCAATTAAAGGAAGCTACTTGGAAACCACCAAGAAGCGGACAATTAATGTCCTTATCAGGATACTATTCGGATTCCAATTGTAATTAAATTAGAGTTTAATTTTTATTCTTATCCGAACAATTATTTCGGACTTCAGTTGTAATTAGATTTTAGCCTAGAATTTTTGGTTATAAATAGGCATTCTTGTAAGCTTGGGAAGGCATCTTCCCCCTTCCAATAAAATATACCATAATCTTTTACCGAAATCATATTCTCTATTTTTCTTTTGTAAATTATCTATCTTCTACATACCCAGCAATACTAAGTAGATATTAGAAACCCCAATAAAATCATTAGAGTAAAACCAATGGTCTATACTAAACAAGATATAGACGAATTTGATATACAAGTAAAAGAATTACTTGAAAGGACTAATAGAAGAAACTACTAGTCCACATTCTAGTCCTGCTTTCATGGTAAGAAACCATGCCGAAGTCAAAA
This sequence comes from Gossypium australe, assembly GCA_005393395.2. Classification (NCBI taxonomy): domain Eukaryota; kingdom Viridiplantae; phylum Streptophyta; class Magnoliopsida; order Malvales; family Malvaceae; genus Gossypium; species Gossypium australe. Next base: position 53,163 of record SMMG02000103.1, read on the forward strand.
GAGGAAAAGCTAGAATGGTCATCAATTATAAAAGACTAAATCAAAATACTATTTTTGATGGATACTTCATTCCACGAAAAGATGTATTAATAATCAAGCTAAACAAGCTAAATATTTAGTAAATTGATTGTAAATCAGGATTTTGGCAAATCATGCTTACAGAAGAATCCAAACCTTTGACAGCCTTTAGTGCACCAAATGGACATTATCATTGGAAAGTAATGCCCTTTGGATTATGTAATGCACCACAAGTCTTCCAGAGATGGATGGACTCTATTTTTAAAAAATATAAAAAATTTTGTGTGGTGTATATAGATGATATTCTAATTTTTTCAGAAACACTGGAAAAACATAGAAAACATCTAAATATTATAGCTAGGGAGTTTATAAAACACGGAATAATATTAAGTCCCAAGAAAATCGAATTAGAAAAAACTGAAATAGAATTTCTAGGACTAATATTATCATCCAATGGTCTTAAACTCCAAGACCATATTATTGTTAAAATAAAAGAATTTCCTGAAAATATTGTTGATAAAAAACATCTACAACAATTTTTAGGAATTGTTAATTATGGTAGAAATTTCTTTCCTAATTTATCTAAAAAACTAGATGAATTATATGAAAAATTAAAAAAGGACAAACCTTTTGATTGGTCTAAAAAAGATTCAGATATTATAAAAAAAATAAAATCTGAAATAAATTATATTCCTAAGGTTTATTTACCTAAACAAGGTGATAAATTAATTCTAGAAACAGACGCCTCCGAAAAAATTGGGGATGTGTTCTAAAAGCCAAAACAATTGGTAATGAAGAATTAATTTGCGGTTATAGTTCAGGAAAATTCAAATCCAATGAAATAAATTATGCTATTTATGAAAAGAGTTATTAGAAATAAAAAAAGGAATAAAAAAATTCCTTATATATTTAGCACCTGAACATTTTATAATAAAACTGATAATCAGGCGGTAAAACAATTTCTAACTAATAAAAGTTTAGAAACTGTTCCTCGAAGAATTAGATGGTATAATGAATTATGCCAATTTAATTTTGATGTTATCTATATTAAGGGTACTAACAATATGATTGCAGAATATCTTAGCAGGCCTAATGGATAGGGGTAAACAACCTCTAATAGAAAATGATGGATGGAGAACTGTCCATAAAAAACCCAATAAAGGAAAAAATCCTAACCAAGGATTTATTTTCGCAAAACAAATGAGTCCAAACCAAGGAATCATTCCTGCTCAAAAAAGTCCTAAACAAGGATTTCAGCCTGCACAAGTAAGTCCTAAACAAGGATTTATTTCTACACAAATAAATTCTAAACAAGAATTTATTTCTGCACCTGCAAATATAAGTTCTAAACAAGAATTTATGGCTGCACCAACACAGGTACAATTTTATCCTAACCAGGGATATTATTTACCATATCAATTGGTAAACCAACCAATTGGATCGCAATCACCAACACCGGTAGATTGTTATTCTCAATTCTCTCAAAAGCCTTACACCGATTCCGAAATTCTCAAATATGCAGATGCTTTGTTGAAAAAACAACAAAACTCTGAATTCTCGAATCTAAAGGATTTTTATAATCCAGGCTTACCCCCAGACTACTACCATTTCATTGACAGAATATGGAAAAACCATATTTTGGAACAAAGGGCTAGTTTCAGAAAAGCTCTTACCCAATTCTCAGAGTTCTTAGTTGAAAAAACAACTCAAGAAAAATCTGAAGAATTATTATTAAAATCTATTTTATACAGAAATTGGGACGATGTCCTAATTGAATATATGGATATTAAGGAGATAAACAATCTTCTTGATATATTTCAATACTTTATTAATAAAGGGAGAAACTCCTATTATTAATAAATTGTTTCGAAAATGTCTATATAACAAATGTAGACAAATTTTACCTTCAGAAATATTTTCGAAAATAAACAGAGCCATTTGCAAACAGCAAGCTCTATTTTTAGAAACATTTTCGAAATATTTTTCACAAGCATTTGTTTTTACAAATGACATGGGAGAAAAAACTCCTGTTATAAAATTTCGATTAAATCATGAGCCATTTGATATAACCAGTATTGAATGGGGATTTGTTAAAGAAATAACAGTCCAAAATCTCTCTTTTGATTTATTAAAAGATTTTCCTGCGATAGTCAAATCCCGGCTATCAAATTTTGTAAACATAGACGATTTTGTCTATTATTTTCACATTGAGATAAACAGTCTTATTGGTTTCGCTGAAGAAGAAAAATTTCATCAGCCTTATCAAATCTGGAACATAAACACTCTGTTCTCGGGAAAAACCCTAGCAGCAGTGAGAGAAGATCCAGAGCATTTGTCAAAAATCATTGATGAGTGCTATAACAATTTCAACAAGTATCAAGTCCAAGCCGGAATTGATCTTATGAGCATGGCTCGACACCTTCTCCATCAAGATACTGTCAAGTATTGGACAGATGGAAGAAGAATCTTAGCTTACAACACTGGAAACCACCAGGATGAAAGCAATGAAGAAGCCATTTCGTTATTAACACAAATAGCGGATATGGAAATCGGAGACTATCCGTTAGCAGCGGAGATCCGAGAAACATGGGAACAATGGAACACACCAGTCCCGTCACCGGAATCATTACACCTTGACGAGATCGAGGAAATGAACCTGAGAAACATCCAAGAAGGATGAAGACAAAATTGGAAGATGACAACCAGTCAGCATCCAAAAGACGCAGACAATGATGTAATCAACAATCAATGTCATGACGTAAGCAATGATGCAAGCAGCAGACATTGCCAGAAAAGGAAGCTACGTGGAAACACCATAATGGCATCCGTCCAAAGAAGGAAGCTACGTGGAAAACATCCAAAAGCATCCTTATCAACACACTGTTCAAGGAAGCTACGTGGAAAAAACCAACATAGCATCCGTCCAAAGAAGGAAGCCACCTGGAAGCAACCAAGATGGCATCCACCAATTAAAGCAAGCTACTTGGAAACCACCAAGAAGCGGACAATTAATGTGTCCTTATCAGGATACTATTCGGATTCCAATTGTAATTAAATTAGAGTTTAATTTTTATTCTTATCCGAACAATTATTTCGGACTTCAGTTGTAATTAGATTTTAGCCTAGAATTTTTTGGTTATAAATAGGCATTCTTGTAAGCTTGGGAAGGCATCTTCCCCCCTTCCAATAAAATATACCATAATCTTTTACCGAAATCATATTCTCTATTTTTCTTTTGTAAATTATCTATCTTCTACATACCCAGCAATACTAAGTAGATATTAGAAACCCTTCCGCTTGCACATACTCTCCTTACCTCCCTACCTCCCTCCCCCCGTAACTGGTATCAGATATCCTTAAATATTCAACAACTCAAGAATAATAATAAAATTAGATCTGTATCACCGGCTCAAGGTCTGATAGTTAATATTCATATTCATTTATCATGTAATCTCTAATCATTCCATATTTAAGTATAACATTGGATATGATCATAATAAACATGAAATATATATAGATATAATATAGAAATAGCGTTATGAACTTACAGAATTGATTTGTAGTAACGATTTAGAGTATCTCAATCAGGGATTGACATTGTATCGATTCAATATTTCCATTTTCATTTACACACATCAATATAATTCAAGATTATGTAATTAGCTTCATATAATACATTTATAAATGTACTAAAGTTAAACCGAACAAACTTACATGACTAAATTGCAGCAATGACAAAGGTACAGGGACTACTCGATAATTTTCTCTTTTCCTCAATTTTCCACTCATTCTTGATCTAAAATAATAATTTTATTCAATTCACTAATTACAATAGCAAAATTAACTCGATTTATGTAATTAAGTCCTTTTTTAAATTTTTATGAAATTACCCCCAACATTTCACTTTTATGCAATTTAATCCCTAAGTCAAAATCATGCAACTTAACCATTTTATATTAAATCTAAGCTTAGCCGATTTATTAACCCCTTAATTGCAGCCCATACTTGCTGTCATTTTGCATCAAGTCCTTGTACTTTTGCTATTTTCATATTTTAGTCCTTAAACATTAAAATCAACAAAAACTACTTTACAAAATAGTCCTATTTAGCAACCAAGCTTAATATTCTATCATAAAACTTCAAGAATATACTAAAATCATCAATGGCTCAATCCAAAACATTTAACAATATTATAAATTAGTCCCTGGATTAGCTAGATTAAGCTAATACGAGCTCAAAAATATAAAAATTACTAAAAATGGGCAAGGTTTACTCATCCAATCAAGAATTCAATCTTGGCCGAAGCTTTCAATACCCTAGCTATGGAGTTTCGGCTTGCTTAACAAGAAGAAGAAAAGAAAATGTGATAATATTAACTTTAACCTATTAATTTAATTTACCATTTACTTATTTACCAAATTAACCTTTATTTTAATGTATAAAATCATTAAACATGCCTAAAAATGTCCATAATTTAAATTTATGGTACAATTACCAACCAAGGAAGGTTTAATTGGTCCTTCAATTATTTTAAATTTTAACTAAATAAGCTTATTTTCAATTTAACCCTAAACTAATTTGGACTCAATGAGCAAATAGCCCAAAAGTTAGTGGATTTAATCATATCCACCATTGCTTGGACTTTTTGACCATAGTTTAATTACCATTTTGGTCCCTTTACTATTTTAAATCAAAAAGCAATTAACTCTTGCCTCTTTTACAATTTAATCCTTTTATCGTAATTAAGTAATAAATCATCAAAATTACCTGACCAAACTTAAATTACATATAATACGACTCTGTAAATAATTAATTAAAGTATTTACGACTTTAAATTACAGGAACGAGGTCATAATACCTCGTTTTCAATAACCAATTGGCTTTTGAACCGAACCACTTATATTAACTTTTAATTCAATTGTTAAAATTTCTTAAATCAAAATTCATTATAAAATTACTATTGACTCGTATAATTTAAATATTGATTGTACTAGCTTACTTGTTAGATTTGTGGCCCTGAAACTACTATTTCTGACAATACTGAAAAATGGGCTGTTATAACCAGGCTTTGAGTTGTTAGCAGGAATAAAAAATTGCAGACAAGAAGCTGACATGAGCAAATAGTTGGGTTAAACTGATGTTAGGTGTTAGGCAATTAGTTGTTAGGCTACCACAGTTAGTTGTTAGCTGTTAGTCAAGCCTGTTAGTTTGGTAACTCTATTAACGGTTTGTAACTAAGTTCTTTTCAGTTAATGGATCATTTGAGAATCGGTTAGGCTCAATTGTTAGTGCTGAAATCTTAGTTGCTTCATTAACTAGCTTTGTATAAATATCAAGGCTCGATCCTTATGGATTATTAGAGTCTATTCAATAAAATATGTAGACCATTTCTGTTTCTTACATCTTTTCATTTCTGGTTTTTATTTCTCTTCTTTTTCTGGTTTGATTGCTTCTAACACCTTGCTACCTAGAAAAAATATATTACCTTAATTAAAAAAATTATCTGTTTTGATCTTTTAAATTTTATTGATAAAAAAAGTCACCTCATAGATCAAACATGATATAAATATTTATGAGATAATATTTGGTACACTGTCAATAGAGTTTTTAGACTTCACAAACAAGAATAAGAGGTTGACAGGTGTCCTATAAAAGTATAGTAAAATATTAAAAAAATAAATATTATTTTAAGGAAAGGAGATACATAATAATTTTTTAAGGCTTGTGAAATAAAAAATTTACAATACCAATACACA
>SMMG02000287.1:0-12013 GCA_005393395.2 Gossypium australe
TCTTGTATTTTTAAGACTTTTATAATTAGGTCCAACTAGCTATTTCATTAGTTTTTGATTTTATTGGAAACTTTGAAAGTTACCAACTTATTTTCCTCATTATTCAACCTCCATTCCTAACTTAAGCCATTTTCAAAAGAAATATCTTCAAAAGCTTCCGCAAACTTAGCCTCAATCCGACTATTTTCTTCGAAAACTTAACTACTCCTCGTAGATGATCGGGCATCTCACATACGACTCGTCTCACCCCGAGACAGATCGTATCATTTGGTATCAGAGCTAAGAGAAGGAAATGGATAGGTTTGGCTAAGAGAAAACAAAGAAGATGGGTATTGAAATGGTTCAGTTTAGTAGGAGATAGTAAAGGTAGATAAAGAACGTAGGATAATAACATGGAAATGGGGAAAGTGAACTTTAACTTAGAAACGATTCAACACTAAAAGTGTCACCTTGGTTTCTATTTGGTTTAAGGTGGAAAGATGGAATTTGTAACGACCCAAACCCGGCCCAAACGCTATGGCCGAATCTGGTCCGTTACAGTGAAAACATTTTTGAAGTTCCTTTTTGAAACCAACTTAAATTTTGAAAACCCTTCTTTTTAGTGGACTTAATAGAACCTTACTTAGATTAAATTTGGAAATCAGTTGAGTCAAGTTATTTTAGAGTTTTAAATGTGCCCGACGGCACGGTAAAACATTTTCGTTTACTTTGAGAAAACGTGTTCATTCAATGTAATATTGATAAAAAAAAATAGTTTAAGCAAATTATTCAGCAATATAAAAAAAAAACAACAAGCTAAAGTGTTAGGAGGCCTTATTACATTCAAAATAAAATCAACTAAAGATTAAAATAACTAGAGCCAAAATCCATTCGGTTTAAATTCACTGCATGGCCACCTCGAGTCAGCCCGGCTCCACATCCGCGATCTACTCGTTACCTGAAAAATGTAAAGGAGAAGGTGAGTCACCAAGACTCAGTATGTAACCCTTCCCCCGGTTTAAACATATTCATACACAACATATAACAAATTAATTATGCAAGTTATCATGTGTCCCAACCTAGCCAGCCGTACGCCACTGTCTACCCCGTTGTGGTACCAAACCACTGGTGGTGCCAAACCACTGGTGACATATAGTCACGATGTGCTACCAAAGCACTGGTGTCCGTAGACACAAATCAGGTGATGGGGCCAACCCATCGTGTGATACCAAATCACTGGCAGACGATCCCATATCTCAAGTGGGGCCAACCCACGGTGGTATTAACCACAGGGATAAGTCGCTATTGAGGTACCAAAGCTCTGGAGGTACCAAACCTCTGGTGACCGTAGTCACAGTGTGTTACCAAAACACTGGTGCCCGTCGGCACATTATCACTGCCCCCTCCACTCATCAACCCACATAGTCAACAGTCACATATAGATTTATCATATGTATTATCACAGCATGCTTCCCAAAAGCATAAAATAGCAATCATATGCACAGGTACTTACCTGGTTACCCCGTATACCGTTATGGTATTCAAGCCATTGCTACATACATCAAATTAGCAATCACATTACTTAGCATAATTTAATAAGTTAAATGGTGTGTATGTACACACCTGTTACTACGATAGTCTTAAATCCCAAGAAGAAACGTTGGTCACCACAGATCTATCTGTCCTATATTCGGCCAAAAACATGGGTTAGTCTTATGGCCTATTCGGCCAAATCCAAAATATTCAAAGGGTTAATATTTAACCCGAAAGCCTTACCTAACCCCCTTGAGTACTAGCCACCAAGTGTTACTGCTTCCCTAATCGGCAATCATTAAGTTAGTAGCCTTCGGCTTAATCGAATATCATGAATAAAGAAAACAGATCTTACCACCTTACCCCAAAACCGATTGCTCCAAAGCAACGGGTTCACCTGCTTGCTTCCAAATCCGAAGGCCCTATATTTTAATCAAGCGATTAGTAGCCTTAACAGTCATTGCCGAAATAGTCACTTACCAACCTCCAAGTTGACAAGAAGAGAAAAGAGAATCCTAGACATTCGGCCTAACATACTTACCCTCCAAATTCGATTAGAGATTGCTTCCCCCTCCTTGTTCAGTATTCGGCCAAGAAGAAAATAATGGGGAGGAGGTGGTGTTTTGGCTAGTGTTTTAAGAAGAGAAAGGAAAGTTTAAAGATGGAAGACCAAGGTATGGTAGGTTCGGCCAAGGTTTCAAAAGAAGAGAAAAGATTGAAAGTAGGTGTTTTCGGCTAAAGGGCTTGAGAAAATGAAGGAAACGCAAGAGCAAAAGAGGGCTAGGGAATTCGGCACTTAGCAAAATTTGAAGAAAAGTAAAACAAGGAAATCAACTCATGTATTTATAGACTTGCCGTCCACCCCCTTCTAATTAATTCAAATTAATTTTGAATTAATCCCATAAATCCTTTGATAATCCAACTAATATCCAATAACCCTTTTAATCTAATAATCCCCCTAATTATCCTACATTATCACACTATTAAAATGATAATAGTAATATCCTTAATTTATCTTCTTAATATTAAGGAATTAAAACCAATTAAAATGCTCACAATATCTTATTATCCAAGTAAAAATCTAATTAATAAACCCTTTATAAATAATAATAATCCTCATTATTATCTCTATTATCTAAATAGATAATAAAAAGAATTAAGGAGAGAAATCTCTCTCCCTTGTGCCGTCCAAACAAAGAGCAAAAAGAGGGATTTCCGCGACTCGAACACAAGCTCTCCCTTGCTCCTTGGTGGCGTCACATGTAGCTCTTAAGTGGGAACACTTTGCCACTTATTCTAGGCTCATTTTATGTCCAAATTATCCCCATTTATTCTTATAACACCCTCCTGCTAAGGCTCCCTATCTTAAAAGTTAAAAACTACAATTTCCTACCAAATCGAGCCAACACAAAGCCTTAAAATAAGCTCTATTATTCCATAAATAATACCACAATAGTTCTTACAGGAAAAATAACTAAATTTCAAATAACCCCATTTTTGGGATGTTACAATTCTACCCCCTTAAAATAAATTTCGTCCCCGAAATTACTTAACTAGAAAAGGTGGGGGTATTGCTGCCTCATTACATCCTCGGGTTCCCACGTGGCTTCCTCTGTACCATGGTTCCGCCACAGCACCTTCACCAGGGGCACTGACTTCTTACGTAGAACCTTCACATCCCGGTCTAAGATCTGAACTGGTTCCTCTTCAAACGATAAATCTGAATTCACCTCGATTTCTGTTACTGGTACTACGTGCGAAGGGTCTGATCGATACCGCCTCAGCATGGATACGTGAAAGACATCATGGATCTGGTTCAGTTCTGCCGGTAACTCAAGCTGGTACGCCACTGGTCCAACACGCTTAATCACCGTATATGGCCCGATGAACCTTGGGCTTAGCTTCCCTTTTCGTCCAAATCTTAACACCTTTTTCCAAGGCGATACTTTTAGAAAAACCTTGTCTCCTACCGCATACTCCATTTCCTTGCGTTTTAAATCAGCATAGGATTTCTGCCTGTCCGATGCTTCCTTCAGACGAGACCGAATCACTTTAACTTTACCCTCTGTCTCTGTCACCAATTCTGGACCCAAAATCTGTCGTTCGCCTAATTCCGTCCAACACGTCGGAGTACGACATTTCCGCCCATACAGTGCCTCATCATATGGAGCCATCTGGATGCTTGCCTGGTAGCTGTTGTTGTAGGCGAACTCTGCCAATGGTAGAAACTCCTCCCAACTACCACGAAAATCCAAGACGCATTCCTCTTAACATATCCTCCAAGATCTGTATCACCCTTTCCGATTGTCCGTCAGACTGTGGATGGAAAGCGGTACTAAAATCCAACCGTGTGCCCATAGCTTGATGCAAGGCCTTCCAAAACCTTGACGTGAACCTGGGATCCCTATCCGAGATGATTGATGTTGGAACCCCATGCAATCTTACTATCTCCGAGACGTACAGCTTAGCTAGCTTCTGAAGAGAGAAATCCATCCTCACCGGTATGAAGTGAGCCGACTTAGTTAACCGGTCTACTATTACCCAAACCGCGTCTTTCTTACTGGGCGTAAGGGGTAGCCCACTAACAAAATCCATAGTGATCCGTTCCCACTTCCATTGGGGAATCTTCACTGGCTGAAGCAACCCTGACGGCAACTGATGTTCAGCCTTGACCTGCTGACAAGTCAGACACTTACCAACAAACTCTGTCACTTCACGTTTTAACCCGGGCCACCAAAACTGCTCCCTAAGATCCCTATACATCTTGCTTCCTCCCGGATGCATAGCGTAAGGGCTGCTATGTGCATCATGGAGAATCTTCTGCCTCAATTCCACATCCTTTGGCATACACGCTCGCCCTTGAAAGCATAATACTCCATCACTCGACAGGCTGTACCCTTCCAAACCACCATCCTGAACTTGCATTCTCTTAGCATTTAACCCTTCGTCCACTAACTGCTTGTCCTTAATCTCCTCGATCCATGTCGGCTTAACTTGAAGTTCTGCCAAGAGACTCCCATCGTCATATAGACTCAACCGAGCAAACATCGCTCTTAAGTCCGTCACAACCTTCCGGCTCAACGCGTCAGCTACTACGTTAGCCTTGCCTGGATGGTATTCGATTGAACAATCGTAATCCTTTAATAGTTCAATCCACCGACGTTGTCTCAGATTCAGATCCTTCTGAGTCAAAAGATACCTCAGACTCTTGTGATCTGTATAAACTATCGACTTCTCCCCATAAAGGTAGTGTCTCCATATTTTCAGAGCGAAGACGACTGCTGCTAGCTCTAAGTCATGCGTTGGATAGTTCAATTCATGAGGTCTTAACTGACGTGATGCATAGGCTACTACCTTCCCTTCCTGCATCAGCACACATCCCAAACCAGTATGGGACGCATCACAATAAACTGTGAACAGTTTTCCTGCCTCTGGCTGCACCAAAATCGGAGCTTCCGTCAAAATTTTCCTTAGTTTATCGAAGCTTTCTTGCTGCTTCTCCGACCATACAAATGGGACTCCTTTTCTTAGTAGCTTCGTCAACGGTGCTGCGATCAGAGAAAATCCTTCTACAAACCTTCGATAATACCCCGCTAGACCTAGGAAACTTCTGATCTCCGCCACTGACCTAGGCGGTTTCCAATCCAATACCGCTTCAATCTTGCGAGGGTCCACCCTAATTCCTTCCGCCGACACTACGTGACCTAAGAAAGCTACTTCTCTTAGCCAAAATTCGCACTTACTGAATTTGGCATATAATTGCTTCTCCCTTAGTACTTGCAACACTATTCGTAAATGCTTGTCATGCTCTTCCTCCGTCTTAGAGTACACCAGGATGTCGTCAATGAATACTACGACGAATTGGTCGAGGTACTGCTGAAATACTCGGTTCATCAAGTCCATAAATGCCGCCGGTGCGTTGGTCAACCCGAATGGCATTACCAGAAACTCGTAATGTCCATACCGAGTTCTGAATGCCGTCTTGTGGACATCAACTTCCTTCACCTTTAGTTGATGGTAGCCCGACCTAAGGTCTATCTTTGAAAACACCGCGGCACCCTTCAGTTGGTCAAACAAGTCATCGATCCGAGGCAACGGATACTTATTTTTGATCGTTAACTTGTTTAACTGACGGTAGTCGATGCACATTCGCATGGACCCGTCCTTCTTCTTGACAAATAGCACAGGTGCTCCCCACGGGGATATGCTTGGTCGAATAAACCCTCTATCCAAGAGCTCCTGAAGTTGGGCCTTCAGCTCCACCAATTCCTTTGGTGCCATTCGGTATGGTGCTATAGACACAGGTGCCGTTCCGGGTAGCAAGTCAATACCGAATTCAACTTCCCGATCTGGAGGCAGACCTGGAAGTTCTTCCGGGAATACGTCAGCAAATTCCCCAACCGTTCGAACCTCAACTACTGACTCCTTGGCTTCCAAAGCACAGATCCTAACCAAATATGCCTCGCAACCTTTCTTGACCATCCTTTCGGCCTTCAAGGCCGACACCACATTGGATAGGTAATTCCTTCTATCACCTATCATAACCACTTCATCACCCTCAGCCGTCTTAAGCACCATGCGCTTAGCCGCGCAATCCAAATTCGCCTGATACTTAACCAACCAGTCCATTCCAAGGATCAAATCGAACTCTCCGAAAGGTAGTTCCATCAGATCGGCTACAAATACGACCCCTTGGAGTTCTAGGGGTACACCTCTATAAAGTTTGTCTACTACTACAGAGTGTCCTAGGGGGCTTAGCACAGTCATCTTCCTAAGAGTAGTCTCAGAGTCTAGGTCCATAGTCCCTACCACACTACTAGCAATGTACGAGTGCGTCGAACCCACATCAATCAATGCAACATAAGGTAACCCAAATATTAGAAACGTACCGGTTATGACGTCCGGTGCGTCTCCCTCCTCGCGACGCCTCGCTGCATAGACTAAGCCAGGCTGCCTAGCCTCTGTGTTACCCGAACCTCTGCCCTGAATTCCACGACCTCGGTTGGAACCATTGTTTCCTCTGCCATTACCCCGACCCCTGTGGTGGTCCAACATTTCTGCCCTGAGCGCGATTCTGACCTTCTGGCTGATCCTTAGCTACCTTTTGAGGACAGTCCCTTACCCGATGCTCCAAAGACCCACACTCAAAACAACCTTTGTTACCGGTCCAACAACTCCCCCAATGGGTTTTTCCACAGCGGTTGCACTGAGTTGGCCTTTGATTAGTAGTCGTGGGCCTACTGCTGATTTGGCCCACTTGCCTAGCCTTCTGGACATTACCACCTGACCCAGCTGACCCAAAACCTCTCTTTTGGTTATTCTTGCTATAGTTTTGTCTCACAGTCTCCTTAATCCCTTCGGCCACCTTGGCCTTCTCCACTAGGGACGAGAACTCACGAACCTGCTGCGGGGCAATTAGCAATCTCAGATCATCTCTGAGCCCGTCCTCAAAGCGGACACAACGCTCATGTTCGGTGGCTACGATTCCTCTGGCATACCTACTCAGCCTTAAAAACTCCGCCTCATACTCGGCCACCGACTTAGTTCCTTGTACTAGACCCAGAAAAGTTTCCTCTGAGCATCTGTATAACTGGTGCCCACATACTTCTTCTGAAAAGTAGTTTTGAAGTAATCCCATGTGAGATCATCAGCCGTGGCTCCATCCCGGACTGTCAGCCACCACTGGTACGCCTCATCCTTTAGAAGCGACACCGCCCCTTTCAGCTTCTCCTCCTCAGTCAGGTCGAGATCATCCATAACCCTTTCCGTAGATTCCAGCCAATACTCTGCGGCACTGGGTGCCACTCCTGAGACACCACGGAATACCTCGGCCCCGTTAGACCGAATTCGCTCGGGAACAGACTTTCGAGCTCCCAAATTCCCACCAGCCCCGGCCACCATCTCCAAAACTCGCAAAACAGCTTGCGACACAGCCTCACCGCCGGTCTGGTCCTGCTCCTCAGCCCTGAAAGTAGGAGGTGGTGGTGGCGGTGGTACCTCGTTTTCCGAACCTTGACCTGTCCTGCCGGGTTCAGACACCGTCATCCTACCCCTACCGCGTCCACGACGTCCACGTCCTCTAGAACTCATTCTATCTATCGCGCCTTTAATCTGATTAAGAAAATTTTATGTGTTAGCATTTGTTTCACTTTCTTATTCGCGAAGAAATTTTATGAACAGAATTTAATTAGGGATTCCTTCGAGCAAACAAGGTTTCAGTCTTCTATCCTAGTTCACACAAAGAGTTCATGCATCCATTCCTTAATGCTTTCCATACCTATTCACTCTTCGGACATTTCTGCCCATTCCCAACCCAGGGGTATTTTCGTCATTTTCCCTACAGGGGTATTTTCGTAAATAAAGAAATTTTAAAACTTTAGTAGAGTAGATCATTTGACATTCCCAAAACTGGAGGATATTTATAAAAATTTGTAAAATCGTAATCGTTTTGAAACCAGGGGTATTTTGGTAATTTTGTCAATCAGGGGCAATTTTGTCATTTTGATAAAGCAGGGATATTTTCGTCAGTTGTAAAACTGTGAGGGTCCTTTTTGAAAATGTTTTCTTCAAATAGTAATGGTTGTAAAAATTTCTAAAACCAGGGTCATTTCGGTAATTTTCAACTTGAGGGCGTTTTTCGTAATTTTCCAAGACCAAAATATTTGCTGATGATTTTCAAAACTAAGTTGTTGGATATTTGTAAAGTAGTCGAAATTTGAGCGAAACCATTGAACTGATATTTTATGAGTCAGGGGCGTTTTAGTAATTTTACCCCTAAGGGCATTTTTGTAATTTTCCAAAATTTGAGTTTTTCGAGAAAACGTTGTAAATAGGATGTTTTTCGATTTGAAAGAGTTGTTGCAAGAGTTTTGAAAACATTGGAGTTGTTGTTGTTTCATTTCTTTCGAAAACATGGCTAATTCCCTTTCGGGTTTTAGTCATTGTTTAGCCCATGACCGAGCCCTCTTGGTCAGGGTGAACCAAAGCTACGCACCAGGCAGGATTCGAGTGAAGAGGAGGTGGGTCACGCGGACCGCTTAAATACCAAGCTCTCACCGAACCTTTCTAGACATGCGCACAGAGGTTGCCACACCACTGAGCCCTCTGAGTTAGGGTGAACCGAAGCTACGCACCAGGTAGGATACCTGCGAAGAGGAGGTGAGTCACAGGACTGCTTAAATACCAGGCTCTTCCGGATCCAATCCTCGACATGCGTACAGGGGTTACCACACCCTAGCTCACTTGGCTAAGTCATAGATTGGTTTAGTTCTTTAATGTCTTATGTTCGGTTAATGTGTTTGAGTAATCTAATCCTAGGGTTCAAGTCCTATAAGTCTATCTACGTTCCATACTTCCTACCCTTCTACAGAATATAATTCACCAAGAGATTCAGAAGTACTTACCTGGGCGGATCGGTGCCGGAGACTCGGGCCATGCTGTTCAAAATCCAAAAATTATTTCATAAGGCCTTTTAAAACATTTTTGGGCCTTGGGCCCCCACAGCCGAGCTTTGAACTGGGCTCTGATACCAATTTTGTAACGACCCAAACCCGGCCCAAACGCTATGGCCGAATCTGGTCCGTTACAGTGAAAACATTTTTGAAGTTCCTTTTTGAAACCAACTTAAATTTTGAAAACCCTTCTTTTTAGTGGACTTAATAAAACCTTACTTAGATTAAATTTGGAAATCAGTTGAGTCAAGTTATTTTAGAGTTTTAAATGTGCCCGACGGCACGGTAAAACATTTTCGTTTACTTTGAGAAAACGTGTTCATTCAATGTAATATTGATAAAAAAAAATAGTTTAAGCAAATTATTCAGCAATATAAAAAAAAACAACAAGCTAAAGTGTTAGGAGGCCTTATTACATTCAAAATAAAATCAACTAAAGATTAAAATAACTAGAGCCAAAATCCATTCGGTTTAAATTCACTGCATGGCCACCTCGAGTCAGCCCGGCTCCACATCCGCGATCTACTCGTTACCTGAAAAATGTAAAGGAGAAGGTGAGTCACCAAGACTCAGTATGTAACCCTTCCCCCGGTTTAAACATATTCATACACAACATATAACAAATTAATTATGCAAGTTATCATGTGTCCCAACCTAGCCAGCCGTACGCCACTGTCTACCCCGTTGTGGTACCAAACCACTGGTGGTGCCAAACCACTGGTGACATATAGTCACGATGTGCTACCAAAGCACTGGTGTCCGTAGACACAAATCAGGTGATGGGGCCAACCCATCGTGTGATACCAAATCACTGGCAGACGATCCCATATCTCAAGTGGGGCCAACCCACGGTGGTATTAACCACAGGGATAAGTCGCTATTGAGGTACCAAACCTCTGGAGGTACCAAACCTCTGGTGACCGTAGTCACAGTGTGTTACCAAAAACACTGGTGCCCGTCGGCACATTATCACTGCCCCCTCCACTCATCAACCCACATAGTCAACAGTCACATATAGATTTATCATATGTATTATCACAGCATGCTTCCCAAAAGCATAAAATAGCAATCATATGCACAGGTACTTACCTGGTTACCCCGTATACCGTTATGGTATTCAAGCCATTGCTACATACATCAAATTAGCAATCACATTACTTAGCATAATTTAATAAGTTAAATGGTGTGTATGTACACACCTGTTACTACGATAGTCTTAAATCCCAAGAAGAAACGTTGGTCACCACAGATCTATCTGTCCTATATTCGGCCAAAAACATGGGTTAGTCTTATGGCCTATTCGGCCAAATCCAAAATATTCAAAGGGTTAATATTTAACCCGAAAGCCTTACCTAACCCCCTTGAGTACTAGCCACCAAGTGTTACTGCTTCCCTAATCGGCAATCATTAAGTTAGTAGCCTTCGGCTTAATCGAATATCATGAATAAAGAAAACAGATCTTACCACCTTACCCCAAAACCGATTGCTCCAAAGCAACGGGTTCACCTGCTTGCTTCCAAATCCGAAGGCCCTATATTTTAATCAAGCGATTAGTAGCCTTAACAGTCATTGCCGAAATAGTCACTTACCAACCTCCAAGTCGACAAGAAGAGAAAAGAGAATCCTAGACATTCGGCCTAACATACTTACCCTCCAAATTCGATTAGAGATTGCTTCCCCCTCCTTGTTCAGTATTCGGCCAAGAAGAAAATAATGGGGAGGAGGTGGTGTTTTGGCTAGTGTTTTAAGAAGAGAAAGGAAAGTTTAAAGATGGAAGACCAAGGTATGGTAGGTTCGGCCAAGGTTTCAAAAGAAGAGAAAAGATTGAAAGTAGGTGTTTTCGGCTAAAGGGCTTGAGAAAATGAAGGAAACGCAAGAGCAAAAGAGGGCTAGGGAATTCGGCACTTAGCAAAATTTGAAGAAAAGAAAAACAAGGAAATCAACTCATGTATTATAGACTTGCCGTCCACCCCCTTCTAATTAATTCAAATTAATTTTGAATTAATCCCATAAATCCTTTGATAATCCAACTAATATCCAATAACCCTTTTAATCTAATAATCCCCCTAATTATCCTACATTATCACACTATTAAAATGATAATAGTAATATCCTTAATTTATCTTCTTAATATTAAGGAATTAAAACCAATTAAAATGCTCACAATATCTTATTATCCAAGTAAAAATCTAATTAATAAACCCTTTATAAATAATAATATATCCTCATTATTATCTCTATTATCTAAATAGATAATAAAAAGAATTAAGGAGAGAAAATCTCTCTCCCTTGTGCCGTCCAAACAAAGAGCAAAAGAGGGATTTCCGCGACTCGAACACAAGCTCTCCCTTGCTCCTTGGTGGCGTCACATGTAGCTCTTAAGTGGGAACACTTTGCCACTTAGTCTAGGCTCATTTTATGTCCAAATTATCCCCATTTATTCTTTAACACCCTCCTGCTAAGGCTCCCTATCTTAAAAGTTAAAAACTACAATTTCCTACCAAATCGAGCCAACACAAGCCTTAAAATAAGCTCTATTATTCCATAAATAATACCACAATAGTTCTTACAGGAAAAAAACTAAATTTCAAATAACCCCATTTTTGGGATGTTACAGAATTTGAAAATGGACCTCGACCCGTTACTTAACAAAGTAAGAACCGAAGGTATAAAATATGGACGAACGCCACACCGATTCGGTGATAAGTTCAAATGAAGAGAACGATTGACGCCACAAGCAAGCTTGATAAGTCAAACCGAAACTCGTACGAATTTAGAGAGTAGTGATCTCACTCTTTGAACAAAGTTTATAAAATTGATAAAGATTCAAAAGTCCCTATCATAGGTTGATTACATGTATTTATAGTGTCAAAAAAAGCTAGCTGAATGGTCACTTTTAATGAAGCTAATAATGAGCTCAAATGAAAAGTCGCAACTTTGGAATTCTAACCTAAGTAACTCCTACCTTCAATGTGATTTACTTCTTCAATTAAGTTGCTTTCAAAGTCTTTTGAAGTCTCCATGACCACCGAAAAGACACTAGCTTCTTT
>SMMG02000264.1:0-17044 GCA_005393395.2 Gossypium australe
GACTTAAGAAAATACTTGTTTGAAAACTTATCATTGAAATATAAAAGTCAAAATCTTAAGATAGTTTCAAAGAGACTTTGAAATAATTAAAGTGTCCAAAAATTGTTGTAAAACCAATATTTTAAAGAAAACTTAATATATTTAAGATAAAACCATATTAAGTATTTGAAATAAAATTAAATCCATCCACACAATAAAATCCATAAAAACATAAATTAAAGGCCTTATTACATCAAACCCAAAATAGTAATTTAAAATAAAGTTCATAATTTATAAAAAAAAAAAAACCCATGCTTGTAGTATGGCCTCCACCAAGTCATCTCCGGCCCAAGTCCACATCAATTTCCATTACCTGAAAAGGTTGATAAAATTGGGTGAGTTACAAAGAACTCAGTGTGCAACTCACTTACCACCATTATTGGGCCAGATCGTCAAGATATTATGCTGGGCTTGAGCCCAATTACAGAATTCAACAATATATCATAAAATGAAATAAAATAATTTAAAAATGCATGTAAAATGAATTTCCCAAACCAACCTAATATCCATCCGCTAACACCCCCGTACCAACCAACACACCTGTGGGGATCAAGTCAACCCACCCCGCCAAACACACCAATCATAGGCTTTAAGCCTTTAAATAATTTTGTAGTGCACTACCGAACTAGATTGTGACATTGTCACCGAACTAGAGGCATTAAGCCAAATTTTTGTGGCAGGGCCACCGAACTAGAGGCATTGAGCCATATTTTGTGGCAGGGCCACCGAACTAGATTTTTGGCAACTGACCATTCTTCTCTTCATATACCCCACCCCATGCAATCATGCGTGTATAACAAAATATAGTCATATAACAATTTTTCAATTAATCCATAACATCGGTGGGATTATCATTAAACATTTCATTTGGCCCATAAAAATAATTTAGCAACTAGCCCATTTAGCAATTTAGTGAACTTTGGCCCGTATATCGAACTAGAGTATTTTGGCCCAATTTATCGAACTAGAGTATTTTGGCCCAATTTATCGAACTAGAGTATTTATCGCAAATTTTCCAACTTTAACCATTTTCATGCATTTACTCAAAAGTATTAACATCACAAAATTTCCGATTTTACCATTTTTACGGTTTGATCATGTTACTTACGATTTGATATCTAACCCGAAAATGAGTGTGAAGTTACACACCTGGTTATGGAGAGAACTGAACTTTCCCGCTCTTCAACACCTATTCGTATCATGATAATTAGAACATTATAATCTAATAATAAAATCGATGTAAACATAACGATCTAGAATTATACCCTCGGATTTCCGTAATACTTCTACTTGCGATTTCTCCCCGATTGATGGTTCGCTAACCGAATCGAACCCACGAACGAATAATGGTTCGGGAGTATGAACGACTTCGAACAGTTGATTTTCCTCGGTTGAACGTCCGCAACCCGGTGGAAAATCTCGGATTCCCGAAATAGTCCTTTGCTTATACTTAGGGGGAATAACGGAACCTCCCCTCTTCCGAAGACTAAACACCACCCTCTTCTTCCCTATCTTGATTGTCTTCAAAGACAAAGATCATTAGCACATCCTAAACATATATATCGATTATGGCTAAAGGTTTTGAGAACGAGATTTCCTTACCACAAATATTCTTGTTCCACAAGGGAAATCGATCCAAGCGTTCTATGTCACACACGACCTCTTGATTTCCAACCTTCCGTTATCGTGCTAAAGTATAACAAAAATAAACGTTAATAGAATGAACGTTTATTTTGATCTAATAAAGCCTTCAAACCACCATCAATATTCGGCCATAACTACTTTTAACTAATCGAAACTAAAAAGAATTCTTACCCTTTTATCCACGATTTGAAAAGAAAGGATTGAAAACGATGCTTTATGAGTGATGGAGATTTCGGCTATGTATGATCAAAGGAAAGAAAGAAAGATTCGGCTATGTGCACTCTAGCATTCGGCCATGAGAGTGTAATTGGAGAAAATTTCGATTGAAAAGAAATAAAAGAAAGAGATGAAAGATAGAAGAAAAGATGATGATGATGTTTCGGTTTTCAAAGAGAAGAAAAGAAAAAGATGGGTTTAGAAGCTAGGTACAATCGGCAATGGTAAAAAGAAAAGAAAAAGAATGGCTTTTGGTATAGGTGATTTCGGCACTCAAAGAAAAAAAAGGCAAACAAAGAGTACCAAATGATGTGCAAAAAAATGACCAAATGGTCAAAATAATCAAGGCTTACCAAGGAGCAAATTCGGCCAAAGGAAAAGTTGAGAAGAGGAATGCAAAATTTTGCACAAAGTTGCTAGGAATGACCAAAAAGAAACTTCAAATCCTAGCCAAACTATCACCAAAAATTCGGCTCCCCCTTTAGTCCATATTACCGTCCCTATGCATGGTCAAATGGCCATGATATTGTTTCCATAAAAGTTTCCTTGATACTTGCCTCATATCTTCATATCTTTCCTTAATTGATTGATTCCCTTCCTTAAGTTAAAAATTTCCTTATTCCTTTGATATACTAACCAAAAATAACAAGTCAACACTTACCATATATGCTCTTGGCCGACACTTGCTATACATGTGCAGAAAAATTAAAAATAAAATTCACCTAGTTGCTAAACAAGGGATTCGAACCTTCTCCCTCATGCACTATCTCATGCACCAACACCACTTTGCCATTAACTCATCTTATGCTTCACTTTGACACTTAAATTAACTTATGTGTCAATGCCACTTAATCCATTTCCATAAATTCTCAAAATTTAAATTTTTTTCCATTCCCAATAAATTCTAATTCTTCTTCAGGACTATATTAAACACGAAAATAAATAAGAAAAATTTCACTTACTAGATTAATTACTCAAAGCACGCAATGAAACAATACTCGAATTTTCAGGGTGTTACATCTAAACATTTAAATAAATGTTTTTTCTCAAATAGAAAGGGTTTCATTCTTAAATATTTTAACTCGGAAAATATTTTTGTTAACAATGTTGTTCAAATTTTTTTCAAAATTATTTTTAAATTCTTTGAAATCTTCTTAATACATAAATTTAATTTTTCTAAGTTTCAATTCATAAATTCTTACGTCTCAAATTGTTTGATTTATCAATCAACCTTAGTTTTCAATAAATTCCACATAAAAATGTTTTTAAAAATCTGATTTCTTTAAACCTTTAAAAGACTAGATGTATGTTCATTTCATGTGACATGTCAAATCTGGTCTTAAGCATAGGCCGGGTTTGGGGTGTTACAGACCATCCCGATCAATAATGATGCAACTAATGAGAATTTAAATGGATATTTATCAAAGAACCTAAAGATTCTATATATTAAAGATTTTTTAACTGCTACTTATTCCCAAAGAAGATGAATTATTATAACCTCACTACCAAAAGTTGAGTTTGAATCTCTTACATTTTTGAAAGAAATATGGACCCAATTATCCACCAAGTAGATGTTTTGGTATGACTTTAGTAGATGCATCTACAAGATAATCATATGTGAATTATCAAATCGCAGCCTATTGTTTGCAATATTACTGATGTGTTTTAAACTTCCAGATGATTCAATCAAGACCATTCTTGCTAATGTTGGTGAGTTTATTACCAGGCTTTCAAATGTTATTGTATGCGAGAAACTCAATGCGAGTAAGTATCGCAAAGCTTGATCTTTATGTGTATAAAATGGTTTAGTAGAATTAATGATTCAATGCCTCCAATTCGTAACTAAGCCATATCTTTTGAGAACATTTTTGTGTATATGTATAAGGATATGATATTCTACATGCATTAGCAGTTGTACGCATTATGCCAATAGGTTGTGATAAATACTCCCCATTACAATTGGCTTTTGGTCAGGAGTCAAATACAATCTATTTTAGAATTTCTGAATGTGCGATATATGTTTAAATAGCTCCACCACAATGCACAAAATGAGTATTCAAATAAAGTTGGGAATATATATTAATTATGAGTCTCCTTATGTCATTAGATGTTCTGATCGAATTGGAAATTCAATTATGACATGATTTGATGATTACAACTTTGATTTTGATAGTTTTCCCAACATTAGTGGGGAGAAATAATTGTTTGATGAAGCAAATTTGGAATGAATTATCATTATTTAGATCCTCGTAGAAAGTAATTTGAACCAGAAGTTCAAAAAGATATTTCATTTTATTGCAAGCTAATTGCCAGATGCATTTACTGGCAAGATGAGAATAATCAAGTGTTATATATCGGCTAATGTGTTGATTTCAATTGAAGTCTCAATAGGACAACATGTTAGAATAAATGAAAGTAAGGCATACATGAAGCATGCTAGATTGATTTGTTCCAAATATGAAAAATTATATAATAAAATAATAAATATAGATGGTCATATAGTGGAGGCGAGAGCTCCTAAATAGACCAAAAACATAACTGGTTATTAAAACTTCAAAAGAGATTCATATACCTTAAATTGAAATATTAAAATTGTAATGCCCCTTACCCGGTCCAATTGTCGGACCCAAGTATTGATATATTACAAACAATTATTAGAAAAATTCATATAATTTATTTATAATAATTTGTAATAATATTAATTAATTGCATACAAAAATTTATATAAATACATTAATCAAACAATTTCAGGTATATATTAAGAATATAGAAGCCTAAAAACATTTTGGTAATGAACAGGGATTAAATCCGATCAAAAACCAAAAAAAAAAAGAAAAGAAAAACCTGTCTACAAAGGTCACACGGCCGTATGCCAGACCGTGTCTTAGGCCGTATGAAACTAGAAAATGGCTTCCAAAATAAGTATTTCATGCATGAAACACTTATGCCACAAGCCACCATTTAAACCAAATTTTATCTCATATAAAACATTCAATAAGAGTCTAACCAATATGCCACAATTGGCAGCTCAAATCACAATTCAAAACTAGCACAATGACCACATTCATTCATGTCAATATGCCTTCATTGGTTTCTCAACTATTCAATCTACACATCCATACATTCAACCATCATATATTTAAGTATCAAACTTACCAAAATCATTCCCTAATATAACTTAAGCATCTAACTAAGGCAACCTATCAAAATATTACTCACAACTATTGCCATCAAACATATGTATGATTACATAATTTCAAAAAGGCTAACCAAATACAAAAATAACCATTTAAAACCTTCAACATTCTAGGTACATGCTAAGATAAAAAAGAACTGTAAGGCCCAATTCTTGCCCGAGCCCAATTAACAAAACCAGAAACCCAAAAATAAAACAAAATAATTAAACAACCCAATCCATTTACAACATCAAGTCCAATTTACAAACCCAAACCATAAGACCCAAGATTACAAGGCCCAAATGGACCAAATCAAATTTTAAACATTCTCAGAAACCCTAGGGTCCTCTTGCGCCGCAACCCCATGTACGGCCTCCAGCGCCGCATCACACGTCAGCACCTCCGTACACCACCACATGCCAGCAAGCGTCATTCACCAAACCCGCAAACCAAGCAAAAAAGAACACAACAGCAAACGAGGACAAAATGAAAAACTTTGTATTTTTTTTCTTTTTCGGCTATAAAAAGCCACAAACAGAATGTTTTTTTTTTCTCTACACAGATTATCAATACAAAAACAATAGATTTTCAAATACAAAATAGAGAGAAATATCTACTAAAATTTATCCATCGATTAAAAAACGGTAGATTTCCTTTGCATTGTTCTTTTATTTTCAAGACATATATATTGCAAAGTATAAAGATCGATTCTTTTTACCTTTCGCATGCTTCTGGCTCTCCGTTTGGGAAGACCGAAGGACTCCTTAGGGTTCCGTTGAAAGGTCAAGATGGATATGAGTGGAAACAAAGTTTTCTTTGGTTATTTTAAATTTTTGAGGGTCTTTTTGGCAAATTTTAGCCCTAAATCTAAATTTTGCTCGAAAAAAGAACAAAAATGGGGTTAGGAAAATTTTTCGGTCTCCGCGGTGGTTCGACGAATGGATTCTTGGCCTTAGCTCAGAGGGGAAGGGAGAAGTTGAGAGAAATTTTTTATTTTTTTAGAAGAAGAAAGCTGAAAATGAAAATTTTGGGAAAAATTTGATTTTTATAACAGTATGAAACGACGTTGTTTCACTTTGGCCATTTAAGTGCCAAAACGGCGTCGTTTAGCCCCTTGACCCACATGCGCGACCTGACTTGCGAGGAGGATTAGCGTGTTTTTAATAATTGAGTTATTTACCCTTTCTGTCCTTCCTCTTTTTTGGTTTGTTTTAATTTAGTCTTTTTTTATTTTTTTGCTTTCTTTTTAATCTTACCGCATAATTTTGTTTTTGTTACATTTTGGCCGGTATTGAAACGCTGTGCATAAGGACTAGGAATAATTTCCCAAATAGTCCCTACACTCTTGAGCGCATTTTAATTAAGCCCTTCAACCTGCCCCTGTAGTCTTTTATTTTTAAAATGTATCCCCAAAATCCCTCTAAGTTACATTTTAATCCTTGGCTATTTAATCTCAACCCTTTTTATATTTTACACGTTATGATTTATTTATTTATTTTTATTTTATATTCTTTACATATATATTAAAATTTGTTGTTTTAATATTTTCTTTATTTAAATATTTGTTGATTCTCGTTATTCTTTTATTACTTATATCTATTTATTTTTTTCATCTATTCATTATTTGTTTCTCTTTTACTAATATTTACTACTAATGCTTATTATTATTTGTTTTTACTACTAATATTTACTTACTTTATCCATCTATCTATTATTTGTCTCTTTTATATATATTATATTATATTTATATATATATATATATTTTCGTATTTCTTTTTTATTACTTTATCATTTCTCATATTATATTATTCTTGAGATATCTCGCATTTTATTTCTTTTATTTATACTACTTTACTTGTCTTATTATTAATATCAAGAATTAATACTTCATTGTTATAATTATAATGATTTTACTATAATCTTCCTTCATTTGGTTATAGTATCACATTCTCTCATAGAGTTATTTTATATTATTTCATCATTACTACCCCATGCACTAATTCGAATATGTTGGCCCTTTTTTTTATTCCCCAAAATGAAATGAATACACATCATTTTAAACTTCACATTTGCTATTTTTTCATAAAAAGAAAACTTTCAACATAAGACAATGTTCCGTATTTGGAAATTTGAGAAGTCGTACCCTAACTTACAGGGTTTTGATTTTCCTCCTTGAGCCAAAATGATCGAACATCCTTTTAAAATTAAAATACATAAGTTTTAAATAAAAACAAGGCAAGCTCATTCTCAAAGGTTCGATGTGTGGTATCCTAACTTACGGGATGTGACATTTTGTTATCTCGAGACAAGAGGGTCTTTAACATTCATTTCGATTTATTCAAGCATTTTTTAAATAAAATTAACATTAATAAAAAAGGATCGTATTTTTAATTATTTCCAGATTTTCAACATTCGACATTAAGACATTAATTAATCAATTAGGTACCAATTTTGGGCATTACGAGGGTGCTAATCCTTCCTCGTACGTAACCGACTCCCAAACCCATTTTTTCAAATTTCATAGACCAAAATTGTTGTTTTAGTAAATCAAAACATTTTATTAAAATGATCAAATTACGAGGTGATCTGATCACACCTCATAAAAAAATATTGGTGGCGACTCCCATTTTCGTTTTTAAAATAAAAAGTTGACCGTTTGGTGACTCCACTAGGGACAAAATAAGAGAGTCGAGCCATAAATTGATTACTTTTTTTCTTTTTATCGAAAAATTGAGAATCTGTTTTAAATCTACGATTGCTCCATTGCATTTTATCTGTCATTTTCGTGGTTTTCCTTATAGTATGCTTGCTTTGTTGGTTTAAATCTGTTGACGTGTCTCTACATTTTGCATTGCATGAGTTGGTCAATTTTACCCCTTTAAGTGGGAGCGAGAAGCTATTGCTTCGTGAGGTCTTCACCTCCGTATAGGATATTGGATCGCTTTTGGGATATATCCGTACCTATGTCTTTGTAAGATTTTCATCTCCGTATAGCCATAGGAAAATGTATTCCCCTGAACTGAAATTGGTTCACATGAGCCTATAATGGGTGAGGATCGAGGAATCTACCGGTTCAGGTACCTTTACCCTAGAACCAAACCCCCATATAGCGAGCCTTAAAAGCCCACCTTAAGTAGAGCCGCACCAAACCCTAGTGGTCACCCAAGTAGGTGCTTTACTTATGGTTCTTTGCTTACTTTAAAAGGTGTATGAAGTATTGACTTGATTTGTTTTTGTTTTAATTGCATGGAATTTTCAAAAAATGTGTTGATTCACATTCGGTTCCTAAATAGACAACTTATCATGGAAAAAGAGGTTTCTTGATAAAGCAGAGGATAATGCGGCCGTCAGATTTGGGCCGAGACAGCACAGCAAGAAAAGGGTGATAGTCTGACTGAGGGATACGTATCAGAGTTATGGGATTTACCCACATCAGCGTGACTTAGAATAATCTTCAAAAATTAAAGGAGATATGGGGTCGATGGAACGATAATATCAAGTAGCTGTTTTACTGTAACTATAGACATTTGCCCTATCTGCTTGATGTGAAGGTGAACAAGCACTTATTTCAAGCCCTCGCCCAGTTCTGGAATCTTGCCTACAGTTGTTTCACTTTTGGGAAAGTTTAATTGGTACCTACCGTGAAGGAGTATATGGCCTTACTTCGTTTCCCGAAGATTCAAGCTGACAAAGCATATTCAAGAGCCGCTAATGTCCCGACCTTTTTGAAGAAATTGACGAGCATCACCGGGATGAGTGAGCAGTGGGTCACAACTCGGATCAAGCAAAAAGGAGATAGTAAGTGTATCCCTTGGAAAAACTTGAGGTATCTGATTCTAGCGCATCCGGATATGAAGAAAAGGGTTGATATGTTCGTTTTGAGTATATACAGTTTGGTCATCTTCCCCAAGGCATTAGGGCATGTAGATGAGGAAGTCTCGGATCTCTTTGATTGACTTGACAAAAGGGCCAAGCTGGTTCTTGTGATTTTGGTTGAAACTTTCAGATCCTTGAACACATGCCAGAGAGCAGGCAAGGGCAGATTTGTAGGTTGGCCGCAAATTTTGCTGGCATGGCACAGCCATCTTTGGAAAGTGGAAAAGGTCTCCTATTGAATCTTCTCCAAAAGTTATTCTCCCCTGAAAGAGATGGTGGCTACGCCAAGACAGGATGATATTACAGAGGAAAAGTGGATGATGATTCTCCGAATTCTGCAAGAAGAAGACATCGAGTGGAGGGCCCCTTGGATGGTCCCCGATAAGATCTTGTATCGATGTGGAGATTTTGATTGGGTTCCCCTGCTTGGGATATGGGGGCTGTCAGGTATGCTCCTCTACTTGTGTTCAGGCAATACAGGTCAAGACAGTTCACACCAGCAACACAAGGGTTAGCTTAGTGCGAGTACGTATACAAGGGGGATAACTACAAAAAGAAAGTTCGTGAGATATCAAATGCTTGGAACCAAACTCGTAGAATGAAAAGGTTTGCTGCTAATCCAACGACTACCCCTTAGTATGACCGGTGGTGAGGTCAGAGAATCAATGACAACATCCCTACGTCAAATCAAGAAAACATCCAATCAATAGAAGAAAACTTGCAGATGGTCCTGACTGAACTAGAGATCATCAAACAGGATTTTAAGAAGAAAAGTTCAGAATTAGGAAAAAGGATCGAGCAATTGGAGGAGGAGAAAATGCAGCTGGGTCTAGATGTCAATGTCTAGAAACTAGAAACTGAGAAACTGAGGAAGGAAAAGAATAAGGCCGAAGAGGATTTGGACAGTTTGAAGACAAATTACAAGAAGCCGTGTATGTCAATAAGAACCGCTGGTTTGGGTAAAACATTTGAGCAATGGCGACAAAAAGTCCAAGAAGAAAAGATTAGGGCTAATCACTGTGAGAAGAAGTTCCATGATACTCGAGTACGAGAGGATGCTTTAAAAAAGAGTTTGTTGGAGAGTCAAAATGAAAAGGAGAAGCTAAGAGCTCGGGTGGTGGAGTTAGAAAAGTCACTACATCAGCATTGTAGTCGCAACTCCATAATCAATTAAGGGCCAGCCTAACTAAGATTGAGGAACTAAAAAGGAAGGTAGAAGAACTTGAAACCGCGCTGCAAAACTGTGAACTCTGGGTTGAACTACTGGAAGCAAATAATGAGCGGTGGAAAGATCAGCTTCATCAATCTCAAGACCAGGTCAGGGATGTGGATTACATCATGGGTGAAGCTTTGGCTCAAGTACGAGAGGTGGCTAATCATTTACAAACCTTGATAGTCCAGGCTGATGTACTGAGTTTGAAATATGAGTCAGAGTCAGATCGAGGCTGAGAGTTAGCTTGGTTTCTTAAGCAAGTCAATACCTTAAGCATTAAGGCAAAGCTATATATGTAATCCATTTTATGTAAAGAAATATGTTTTCTGGAAAGCTTATTCTAATGAAATTGAATCAGAATCAATGCCTTCTTCTTTTTTTTGCATTCATTGCATTCACGCATCAGCATTACATTGCATTGTGTGCACTATAACTCATAAAGAGACTCTAAAATCGTGGTAGTTACCCTGTAACATCATTGCAGTACACGAAGAAAGACTAAAGCCACGAACCAAAGGTTAGAAAGATTGGAACAAATACAAAAAGAGATGCAAGATCAACTACAAATACAGATGCAAGAAGAGTTGGCCAAAATCCAACAGGATATGAGGGATCAAATGTTAGAATCCCAAAGAAACATGATGAGCCAGTTAACGTAGTTGCTGGCTGGGGGCTTAGAAAAAGGAAATAGCCCTATGATTAATACCGGAGATGACAACAAGGACCCTACTTATCCTCCAGGCTTCACCCCAACGAACACCCAAGCACAAACACAAAGGGTGTCCGTCTACATCAAACCCCAATATTAGACCGGTACTTCGGCACCGATAAACTTCCCGACGGGTTCAGGCTCCAACCCTGGAGACAATCCAGCAAATCCTGTTGTCCCTGACCTTGATGATATAGCAGAAATGGGAAAGGCGAGTGTAGATCTCCCAAAGCAACTGGAAGACAGATGCAAATGGCTATAGGAGAAATTCAAGGCTTTGGAAAGCGCTGATTGTAACATACTAGATTAGGGGTTATGCATTTGGAGCATAACTCAAGTGTTAGTAGGCTTTAAGTATGTTTGGAGGTGTTTTAAGGGTTTTTAGAACTCTACGATGAAGGTGGAAGCTTTGGGAAAATGTTGGATTTTAAGTCAAAAAGGGGAGCTAGGTGAAAAAGGTCTTTAAGAGAATTTATGTGGAGTTTATGGCACAAAGAGTGCCTTGGTAAAGTGGCTTGGGACGCTACCTTAGGAGCTTGGAGGCTTGCGTCAAGGGGAGTGCAGGAGGGAAGAGTTCGAGCAACATGGGAAGCATTAGAGATTTTTATTCTGCGTCAAAAGGGGAACTGGGGTAAGGAGGTTTTAAAGGAATTTTTAGGGGATTTATGCCACAAGAAATCATGTGGTAAAGTGGCTGCAAGTCGCTACTTAAGGCTTGGGCAAGTGACGCCTCAAGCAGGTGGAGGAAGGCTCAGGTTCGAATCACTTGGGCAGCAAGGAGTGCTTTAGTTTTTGGCATGTGACGTCAAGGTGGAGGGGGGAGTGTTGAACGGCACATGGCTTTTGCAAGGATGGGATAAGCTTTGGATTTTTCCTTTTTAAAATTCGGCTGTAGTAAGGTAGGATAATTGTTGCTTTATTTTATTTAGATTAAATAGGTGATTAAGATATAATTTAGGAGAGTGATAAGGGATTAATGTAGGATTATTGTTATTTTTTTTTTTTGATTATTTGATTAAGGGGATAAAGGAGAAAATTTTGGGATATGATAGGAGCTGTTTTAGTGGCCAATTATGGGTCTCTTTGGTTGGCAAAATTCGGCTATGAAAGGGGGGAGTTAAGTGCCGAAAATGTATAGTATAAATAGGAGGGTGATCTTCTTTGGCATTTTTTTTGTTTGTTTCTTTATTTCCTTTGTGTCGAAATTGAAATCTTCCATTGTGCCGACTTCTTTTTGTGAAACAGCCACCTAGTTTCGGCTTTTGTTTTGTGACTGAAACTTCAAAGACCCTTAAAGCCATTGGCGTTTTCTTCTTCTCTTCTATTTGGTGTTTTGGCCGAACCTATCCCTCTTTCGGAAACTCTCTTCTTTTATTTTGATAGCCGAATATTTCAACCCTCTTTTAAGGGCCATAGCCGAACCATAAAGCCTCATTTTCTACTCTATTTCTCTATTATTAAAAGTGCCAAAACACCATAGTCGAATCTTTATTGGAGGGGCTGTCGACTACGTGCTTGTGATCTTCTATTCTCTTCAATGTGTAGTGGTAAGTTCTTTCATTATCATTCGGTTTTGTGCTCTTTTTGCTAGTGTGCCGAAATCATGAGGATAGACCTAGGGATGGACGATTATTCTTTAAGCCATGATTATGTGTTCTTTGGTGTGTAGCCGACGCTAAGGAGCCTTAAAAGAGATCTATAGGGTTTTGGAACATCAAGGTAAGTGATTGATAACATTCGGCCAAGGGCAATAATTTGGGTATTTTAGTGTTGACTGTTTTCGATTATGGCTTTTAGGGGCAAGTCGACTAGATTAAGGAAAGCTTTCGGGATTTAGATCCGTAAGGAATAAGCAAAGCCTTCGGGATTTGGTAGGAGACCAAATCGGCATTAAGGGAGGAGGAAAAACCCCGTTCATCGTGTTAGATACAAGTAGTTCAGGATTGAGTAAACTGTGCTAAACAGGTGCGTAGTTATCGCACTGTCTCTTGAATGCTTAAATGTGTTATTATATGTATGTATATGATGTGCATGGTAGCCGAATTAATGGCTAAAAAGGTGGATACCCATGGTGGGTAAGCGATTAAACAGGTCAGTACTTTATGACAATAAGTTTCCTATGGTATACGTATGAAATTGTGATAGCATGTGATGTATGCTTATTTTAATGATATTGTGGCATGACATATCTATGCATGGGATTTGGGATGAACAAAGAAGGAAAGGGTGTACATTATGTACGTGGTCTAATGATAGCCTTGTGCTACATTGGCGCTTGATGTTAGCTATGTGCTTCATCAAGGGAGGTGTTGGCTAGGTGCCCATCTCGGCGGTTGATAGCTGTGTGCATCACCGTAGACTGATTGATATGTGGGATCACTTATGTGATCGGTGGCTTAGCCACGGCCTTGAGCAGCAGGTTTGCCAAGGTAAGATATGTGGGATCACTTGGTTGATCGGTGGATTAGCCATGGCCTTAGGCAGCAGGTCTGCCAAGGAAGGTGTGATGGATGGACATTAGGATGGGTTGGGCTTCATAAATTGCATGATATGTATGTGGACTGTGTGGAAATGGGCCAAGCCCATAAATGGAGACATGTGAAATAGCTATGCACTGAGTCTGTTTGACTCACCCAATTTTTCTCAAACCTTACAGGTGATGCATAAAGCTTGGACCGGGTTGGAGTGGATACGAGGTGGCCCATGCAGAAGATGTTTTACTTGTTTTAAATATTTTATATTTTCAGTATTTATGAATGAATATTTATTGTAATAAGGGCCATTTAAAGTATTTGGGAATTTTATTTATGTTAAGGTGGATTGACATTTACATTATTATTTGGAAATGTTTTTATGTTTTAATTCTAACATCTCATATCATAAGAATTTTATATTAAAGTTTTAAATCTGAATATTTTGTAACAACTTAATTTATTTAGAAATTTTAAATACACGATGTTTTTTTTCTAAAGATAATAAATTTATACGTTTTCACCTCTAAGTCAAAATATTTTTCAAACGTTTTCCGCAGTGGCATTTCAAATTCGGTCGTAGTGAATGGGCCGGGTTTGGGGTGTTACAGTTTGGTATCAGAGCCCAGTTCAAAACTCAGCTTTGAGGGATTTGGGCCCAAAAACATTTTTCAAAATGGGCTTTTCAAAAATATGGACTTTTATGAATAATTTTTTTCAGGTTGATTCTGGCATGGCACCTGTATCTCCGACCCGAAGTCCACCAGGTAAGTACCTCTAATTGTTGAAGTGATTCGTATATGTGAATGATTATAGGCATATTTGGGCTCGTAGATTAGAAGATTAGGGCTATTGGACCCTTGGACTAGTGCACTCAAACACATGCATAAGACTTAAGGACAATCAAACAAACCTGTGAAGTAAGTCGTCGAGTTAAGGTGTGGCAAACATTGTGCGCATGTCTAGGAGTGGATTCGGTAAGAGCTTGGTATTTAAGCAGTCCTAGTGACTCACCTCCTCTTTACTCGAATCCTACCTGGTGCGTAGCTACGGTTCACCCTAACCAAGAGGACTTATTCATAGGCTAAACTCAATAACTAAAACCCGAAAGGGATTAGCCGTATTTTTATGGAAACCCTAGTTTTAAAATCCCTAAATTACCCTTTTTATTGTAGCAAAATATTATTGTGAAATTTTTTTTCCAAAATACTTCCTATTGGCAAAATTACTAAAATACCCCTAGTGGTAAAATTACAAAAATGCCCTTGGTTTCAAAAATCTCCATACTATCCAAAATTTTAATAAAACTTTCTTACTTTGAAGAAGTATCCAAAAACCTTATTTTGCGAAAGTCCAAAATACCCCGATTTGAAAATTTACGAAATTACCCCTGGTTTACCAAAATTACCAAAATGACCCTGCTTTTCGAAAATTTGATCATACCTTTGATTTGGAAAATCTTTCTTTCAAAATACCCATGAATTTGGAAAATTTCGAAATGACTTTTGTAATTTTCAAATTGACCTCGATTTAGTACCAAAATACCCCTGTAGGAAAAATGACGAAAATACCCCTGGGATAGGAACGGACAGAAATGTCCGAAGAATGAATGTGTATGGGAGATTCTATGGAATGGATGTGCTTTTTCTGTGAATCAGGATAGAAAACTTGAAACTTTGAATGATCAAAAGAATCCCTATTCAGCTCCTTTCATAAAACTTCTTCGCGAATAATCAGTGAAACAAGGACTAATTCATAAAATTTCTTAAATCAGATTAAAGCGCAGTCGTTAGATATGAGTTCTAGAGGACGCGGTCGTCGTGGATGCGGTAGAGGAAGAATGACTGTGTCGGAACCCGTTAGGTCGGGTTAAGGGTCTGACAATGAGGTACCACCGCCACCACCACCCCCAGCTGTTGGTGTTGAGCGACAAGATCAAACGGGGGATGATACAGTGTCTCAAGCGATGCTGCGAGTTCTTGAGAGCGTAGCTGGAGTAGGTGGAGGCGCGAGAGCTTGGAAATCTGTACCCGAGCGACTTCGAGCCAATGGAGCTGAAGTGTTTCGTGGAGTATCTGGTGTGGCACCCAGTACTGCTGAGTATTGGTTGGAGGCGACGGAACGAATTATGGATGAGTTGGATCTGACCCCTGAGGAGAAAGTGAAAGGAATGGTGGCGCTGCTACGCGATGAAGCGTATCAATGGTGGCTCATAGTTCGGGATGGGGCCACAGCCGATGATCTCACTTGGAAGTATGTTAAGGCGGCATACCAGAAGAAGTATATTGATACCCATTATATTGATGCGCAAAGGAAGGCATTTCTGAGGCTGGTTCAAGAGAACAAGTCCGTAGCAGAGTACGAAGCTGAATTTCTGAGGCTGAGCCGATATGCTCGAGGAGTAGTGGCTACAGAACATGAGCGGTGTGTCCTGTTTGAGGACGGATTAAAGGATGACCTGAGGTTGTTGATAGCTTCACATCAAGAGCGGGAGTTTGCGGTATTAGTGGAGAAGGCTAAGGTAGCTGAAGGAATTAAGGACTCTGTAAGACAGAATAGATATAAGGATAGGAACCGAGATAAGAGGAGTTTTGGACCGTCAGAATCCTCTGAGAGTCTTCAGAAAAGACCGAGGGTTGAGAAATCTGTTCGTTCTGCTAAGCCAGCTACTGGAAATCCAGACCGTCCGTGTGCTCAGTGTGGAAGGTATCATTTTGGCGAGTGTTGGAATCGAGAACGGGAATGTTTTAAGTGTAAGTCCAAGTCTCATTTGATTAAAGACTGTCCTCAGGATCCGAGTAGGGCTCGGACCGTAGGCCAGGGTTATGAGTAGCCGGGTAGGAATGGTCAGCAAGCGACGAGGGGACGTGGTCCGAACCATGGAGGAAATGGTTCTGGCCGAGGTCGTGGAGCACCAAGCGGAGGTGCTGAAGGTTCAGATGCAAGGCAGCCAAGGTTGGTTTATGCAGTCAGCCGTCGCGAGGATAGTGATGCGCCAGATGTGACAACGGGTAAGTTTCTTATTACTGGATTACCCTACAATGCTTTGTTTGCTATAAGGTCAGTTCGTTTTTATGTTGCTAGAGAAAGTGTATGGAACCTTGATTGTGAACTTAGAGAATGTGCCTAGAAAGTATGATAGTTCTTTAAGATCAGAGTGCGCAGCAATAGCGTAGTGTGGTGAGTTAGACTGTACCATTGAACGATAGTAAGTAATTTCGAGGACGAAATTATTTTTAAGGAGGGTAGAATTGTAACATCCTAGATTAGGGGTTATGCGTTTGGAGCATAACTCAAGTGTAAGTAGGCTTTAAGTATGTTTGGAGGTGTTTTAAGGGTTTTTAGAACTCTACGATGAAGGTGGAAGCTTTGGGAAAATGTTGGATTTTAAGTCAAAAAGGGGAGCTAGGTGAAAGAGGTCTTTAAGAGAATTTGTGTGGAGTTTATGGCACAAAGAGTGCCTTGGTAAAGTGGCTTGGGACGCTACCTTAGGGGCTTGGAGGCTTGCGTCAAGGGGAGTGCAGGAGGGAAGAGGTTCGAGCAACGTGGGAAGCATTAGAGATTTTTATTTTGCGTCAAAAGGGGAACTGGGCTAAGGAGGTTTTAAAGGAATTTTTAGGGGATTTATGCCACAAGAAATCATGTGGTAAAGTGGCTGCAAGGCGCTACTTAAGGCTTGGGCAAGTGACGCCTCAAGCAG
>SMMG02000059.1:0-39998 GCA_005393395.2 Gossypium australe
TTTGAGGCAGCATAGATGGATTGAGCTGTTGAAGGACTACGACTGTTCGATCGAGTATCATCCTGGTAAGGCTAACGTGGTGGCAGACGCGTTGAGTCGTAAGGTTGTAACGGATTTAAGATTGATGTTTGCTCGACTTAGTCTGTTTGACGATGGGAGTCTTTTGGCAGAATTGCTAGTCAAGCCGACTTGGTTAGATCAGATTAAGGAGAAGCAATTAAAGGATGATGGTTTGAATGATCGGAGGTTGCAAGTTCAGAATGGTGGATTAAAGGATTTTAGTCTGTCCAGTGAGGGAGTTTTGTGCTTTAAAGGGAGAGCTTGTATGCCGAAGGATGTGGAGTTGAGACAAAGGATTCTTCGGGACGCACATAGCAGCCCATATGCTATGCATCCTGGAGGTAGCAAGATGTATCGGGATTTTAGAGAGCAGTTTGGTGGCCAGGTCTGAAGCGAGAAGTAACTGAGTTCGTGGGTAAGTGTCTGATGTGTCAACAAGTCAAGGCTGAACATCAGTTGCCATCTGTTTACTTCAGCCGGTGAAGATTCCTCAGTGGAAGTGGGAGAGGATCACCATGGACTTTGTCAGTGGTTTACCTCTTACGCCTAGTAAGAAGGATTCGGTTTGGGTGATTGTGGATCGTCTGACTAAATCAGCGCATTTCATACCTGTAAGGGTAGATTATTCGCTTCAGAGGCTAGCAAAGTTATATGTAGCCGAGATAGTGAGATTGCATGGTGTGCCAGTATCGATTATCTCGGATAGGGATCCGAGGTTTACATCGAGGTTTTGGCGAGCGTTGCATCAAGCCTTGGGAACGAGATTGGACTTCAGCACAGCTTTTCATCCATAATCCGACGGACAATCGGAGAGAGTGATTCAGATCTTAGAAGATATGCTCAGAGGTTGCGTTCTGGATTTCAGTGGCAGTTGGGAGGAGTATCTACCGTTGGCGGAATTCGCTTATAACAATAGTTATCAAGCGAGTATCCAAATGGCTCCATATGAAGCACTGTATGGACGGAAGTGCCATACTCCTACGTGTTGGACGGAATTGGGTGAACGTCAGGTTTTGGGTCCAGAGTTGGTGACTGAAACTGAAGATAAAGTTAAGGTAATTCGGGCACGTCTCAAGGAAGCGTCAGATAGGCAGAAGTCTTACACTGATCTCAAGCACAAGGAAATGGAATACGAGGTAGAGATAAAGTTTTTCTGAAGGTGTCGCCTTGGAAAAAGGTGTTGCGTTTTGGGCAAAAAGGGAAGTTAAGCCCAAGGTTCATCGGCCTGTATACTGTGTTGAAGCGAGTAGGACAGGTAGCTTATCAGCTCGAGCTGCCGGCAGAGTTGAGTCAGATTCACGATGTCTTCCATGTGTCGATGCTTAGACGGTATAGGTCGGATCCATCGCACGTCGTGCCAGTAGCAGAGATTGTGGTTAACTCTGACTTATCGTTCGAGGAGGAACTAGTTTAGATCTTAGATCGTGATGTCAAGGTTCTGCGTAGAAAGGATGTGGAGTTGAGACAAAGGATTCTTCGGGACGCACATAGCAGCCCATATGCTATGCATCCTGGAGGTAGCAAGATGTATCGGGATTTGAGAGAGCAGTTTTGGTGGCCAGGTCTGAAGCGGGAAGTAACTGAGTTCATGGGTAAGTGTCTGACGTGTCAACAAGTCAAGGCTGAACATCAATTGCCATCTGGTTTACTTCAGCCGGTGAAGATTCCTCAGTGGAAGTGGGAGAGGATCACCATGGACTTTGTCAGTGGTTTACCTCTTACGCCTAGTAAGAAGGATTCGGTTTGGGTGATTGTGGATCGTCTGACTAAATCAGCGCATTTCATACCTGTAAGGGTAGATTATTCGCTTCAGAGGCTAGCAAAGTTATATGTAGCCGAGATAGTGAGATTGCATGGTGTGCCAGTATCGATTATCTCGGATAGGGATCCGAGGTTTACATCGAGGTTTTGGCGAGCGTTGCATCAAGCCTTGGGAACGAGAATGGACTTCAGCACAGCTTTTCATCCGCAATCCGACGGACAATCGGAGAGAGTGATTCAGATCTTAGAAGATATGCTCAGAGGTTGCGTTCTGGATTTCAGTGGCAGTTGGGAGGAGTATCTACCGTTGGCGGAATTCGCTTATAACAATAGTTATCAAGCGAGTATCCAAATGGCTCCATATGAAGCACTGTATGGACGGAAGTGCCGTACTCCTACGTGTTGGATGGAATTGGGTGAACGTCAGGTTTTGGGTCCAGAGTTGGTGACTGAAACTGAAGATAAAGTTAAGGTAATTCGGGCACGCAAGGAAGCGTCAGATAGGTAGAAGTCTTACGCTGATCTCAAGCGCAAGGAAATGGAATACGAGGTAGGAGATAAAGTTTTTCTGAAGGTGTCGCCTTGGAAAAAGGTGTTGCGTTTTGGGCAAAAAGGGAAGTTAAGCCCAAGGTTCATCGGCCCGTATACTGTGTTGAAGCGAGTAGGACTGGTAGCTTATCAGCTCGAGCTGCCGGCAGGGTTGAGTCAGATTCACGATGTCTTCCATGTGTCGATGCTTAGACGGTATAGGTCGGATCCATCGCACGTCGTGCCAGTAGCAGAGATTGAGGTTAACTCTGACTTATCGTTCGAGGAGGAACTAGTTCAGATCTTAGATCGTGATGTCAAGGTTCTGCCTAGAAAGTCGGTACCTTTGGTGAAAGTGCTATGGCGAAACCATGGTACGGAGGAAGCGACGTGGGAACCCGAGGATGTAATACGGCAGTAATACCCCCATCTCTTCTGATCAGGTAATTTCGAGGACGAAATTATTTTAAGGGGGGTAGAACTCTAACATCCTGATATAGGGGTTATTCGTGATTGAATTATTTTGCTTGTGTTTAAATTTCTGTGATATTATTTGTGGTGTTATAAGACTTAATTAGTGGTCTTGAGTAAGCTCGGTTTAGTAGGATAATTCTTAGTATGGCTTATTTAATGAAGAGGATTAAATGAGCTTAGCACTTAATTTAATTTAAGTATATATTAAAGCACAAGATGAATTAGTGGCAAGTTGGCTAAAAAGCTTGAAAGGTTGCATGAGGTTAGTGGTTCGAGTAGTAGGTATAACATTTTTAAAAGTTATTTTTGTATGTTAGCTTTAATGGACGGTCAAACATAATTATGATAGGTGGACTAATAATTTTTGGTAAGTTGAATTGTTGTTTAAGGAAAGCATGGAATAAGGGATAAGATTACTAAGGTTTTGGTAAGATATCTTGAAGTTATGGTAAATTGAGGGGACAAAGGCTTGGTTTGTGGGAAATGTTTTGGAAACAAATTCATGGCCTTTATGCCATGAACTTGGACGGCAAAGTGGCTAAAGGGGGGAGCCGAAATTTTACCTTAGTTTGGCTAGGATTGAAGTCTTTTCTTTTTGGTCATTTCTTGCATTTTGGTGCAAAAGTTTGCAAAACAATTTTCTCTCAAACACTTTCTTTTTGGCCGAATTTTACTTTGTGGTAAGCCTAAACTCTTTTGACCATTTGGTCATTTTTGCTAAATTTCTATTCTCTCCCTCTTTTTCACTCAAAACCGAAACTTGAGTATTGTCTTCAACCATAGCCGAAACTTCTATCCCTTTTGTCCATTTTCTTTCTTTCTTAGCCGAATCTCCTATACCTTAATATTCCATCTATTTCTTTTTTTTCTCTTCTCAAAGGCACTTAGCCGAAACTATTAGTTCACTTTCTTATTTCCTCTTTTTCCATACAAAATTGAACCTTGGTTGATTGTGTTGAACAATCATAGCCGAAACCACTCCCTTGGGTATACCGAATTTTCTTCTCCTATTGTGTGTAGTCTTGGCCGAATATTTTAGCAAGGGTGCCTCTTCTATTCTTTTTCCTTTAATCGATTCTAAGGTAAGGGTTCAAGGCCGAATGCTTTTTCTTTGGTTCTCTTATTTTTGTTGACTTCTAAAGGAGTAAAGGGCCAATTTCGGCACTTGTAGCAAGGGTGCTAATCCGATTTGTTATAGGGCCTTCGGGATTTGGAAGCGAGCAAACGAATCCATCATCTTTGATCAATCAATTTTTGGGTAAGGTTTCGGGTTCACAAGGAACCCTACTCAATTATTTTGATATGGCCGAATAGGCCATGGTTCTAATGTTCATTTTTGGCCAAATATAGGGGCAAGAATACTTGTGTGGCCGATTTGTTTATTCGGGATATAGAACTCTTGTTGGTACCATGTGTGTGTACATACACATCTTATAACTTTTTAATATGCTAAGTGTTATATTATGCCTAATTGATTTATGTAGACATGGATGTAATACCATGATGGTATTAACAAGGATTCGGGTAAGTCTTTGTGACTATGAGATTATTATTTGATGCTTTTGGGAAGCATGACACATTTGGTATGTGTATTATTGATTTATGGCATTGATAAAATATACAAATGATGTTAAATAAAACTTTTAGCATGATTTCTGTAAAAGCATGTATTTGATTGATATGGGTTGATGAGTGGAGGGGGCAGTGATATTCGTGTCGACGGACACCAGTGTTTTGGTAACACATCGTGACTACGGTCACCAGAGGTTTGGTACCTCCAGAGGTTTGGCACCTCATAGCGACTTGTCCCTATGGTTAAATCCACTGTAGGTTGGCCCCACTTTGAGATATGGGATCGTCTGCCGGTGATTTGGTATCACACGATGGGTTGGCCCCATCACTTGATTTGTGACTTCGGTCACCAGTGTTTTGGTAACACAATTGTGTCTTCGGACACCATAGATTTGGTATCTCCAGTGATTTGGTATCACATTTGTGACTATACGTCACCAGTGGTTTGGCACCACCAGTGGTTTGGTACCACACGGGGTAGAAAAAGGCGTATGGATGGTTAGGTTGGGTGCATTTAAACTTATGCATGTTAATTGGTTATGATTTGTGTATGTTATTGCACTAAACCGGGGAAGGGTTACACATTGAGTCTTAGTGACTCACCTTCTCCTTTAATTTTTCAGGTGATTCGTAGATCGCGGGTGAGGAGCCGGATGGACTCGAGGTGGCCATGCAGTGGAGACTTTTTAATAAATAAATTTTGGATTTTATCTATCTTTCTTTTGGGTTTATGTTGCTTATTTGTAATAAGGCCTCCTAGTATTTTATTATTATTGCTGTGTGTTTGAATGTCTGTTTTAAACTATTTGATGATGTTAAAAATGGATGCACATGTTTTCCTCAAATTAAACGCAAAATGTTTTAAAAGTACCGTCGGGTACATCTGAAATTTCTAAACAACTTGACTCAACAAAAATATTTTTAAGTATGGTTTTTAACAAATAAAATTTCAATTGAAAGGCAATTCGACTAAGTTTTAAAAATGGTTTTCAAAATATTTTCTCTGTAGCAAACCAAATTCGGTCTTATTGTTTGGGCCGGGTTTGGGGTGTTACAGAGCCCAGTTTCAAACCCTCAGCTTGGGGTTTAAGGCCCAAAACGTTTTCAAATCGAGCCCAAATGAGTTTTTGAAGATAAGCAGGTTTTCTGGCATGGCACCTAAGTCTCCGACCCGAAGTCCACCAGGTAAGTACCCCTAACCTTTGTGTGAATTATAGTATGAATTGTAGAAGGATAGAACTGGAATGGCACGTAGAGTAGTATGATAAGTATTTGGAACCCTAGGACTAGTTTACCCCAACTATTACATAAGACTTAATGACTAATTAAACAAACCTATGGCTAAGTCGCCGAGTTAGGGTGTGGCAACCATTGTGCGCATGTCTAGGATTGGATCCGGAAGAGCCTGGTATTTAAGCAGTCCTATGACTCACCTCCTCTTCGCAGGAATCCTACCTGGTGCGTAGCTTCGGTTCACCCTAACCAAGAGGACTTATTCATAGGCTAAACCCCTAACTAAAACCCGAAAGGGATTAGCCACATTTTTATGGAAACCCTAGTTTTAAAATGACTAAATTACCCTTTTGATTTATACAAGCTATCCCATAAAATTTTTCTGAAATATTTCTTGATTTACAAAATTACTAAAATACCCCTGGTGGTAAAATTACAAAAATGCCCTTAGTTTATGAAATTTCCTAAATACCCACAGTTCTTATTAAAAAAAAATTCATTACTTTATAACAAGTCCAAAAACTCTACTTCTGTGAAATATTAAAATACTCCAACTTGGAAAAATTTACGAAATTGCCCCTAACTTACAAAATTACCAAAATGACCCTGATTTCCAAAATTTTTGCAACATCACTGATTTGGAAAACAAAATTCTCAAAAATAACCCTCAAGTTTTATAAATTTTGAAATACCCCTGAATTATTAAACTTTACAAATTTACCCTGATTTGTAAAAATTTACTGAAATACCCCTGGAATTTCAAAATTTCCAAAAATACCCCGGGAATGCAAAATTACCAAAATACCCTTATTGACAAAATCCACAAGGAACCCTATTTTTGAAAAAAATTTACGAAAATACCCTTGTAGGGCAAATTACGAAAATACCCCTAGGTAGTGGAAAAACAGCAACAATGAAAACTACAACATTTCTCTGAATGAACGAAAGTTCATAATTGATTGATGAATGTATGAATGTAAAGACTGTATGCATGTATGAATACGAAAGAACCACTTCTAAAATTCTTTTCATAAAACTTCTTCGCTGGTAATCAGTGGAATAAAGGCTAATTCATAAAATTTCTTAATTAGATTAAAGCACGATCGTAGAAATGAGCTCTAGGGGACGTGGTTCTAGAATACCTTAATTGCCTTGTTCGTTGTAAAGTCAGTTCGTTCTTATGTGGCTAGTAAGGT
Organism: Gossypium australe; assembly: GCA_005393395.2. NCBI lineage: Eukaryota > Viridiplantae > Streptophyta > Magnoliopsida > Malvales > Malvaceae > Gossypium > Gossypium australe. Next base: position 6,825 of record SMMG02000059.1, read on the forward strand.
GTATGGAACCTTGATTGTAAACTAAGAGAATGTGCCTAGAAAGTATGATAGTTTCTTAATATCAGAGTGCGTAGCAGTAGCGTAGTGTGGTGAGCTAGGAAGTACGACTGTTTGTTAGTAAGTAATTTCGAGGACAAAATTATTTTAAGGGGGTAGAACTGTAACATCCTGAAAATGGGCCTATGCATTTTTGATTTAAGTATACGAAATGGCATGTCTTGTGTGTTATGAATGTATTATGAACATTTTTGGAAACTTGGAAATGATTTAGAAATGTTAAGTTTCAAAAGAGGAAAGTGAACATTTCTGGAAACTTGGAAATGTAAGAAATGTTAAGTTCAAAAGAGGAAAGTGAATATTTCTGGAAACTTGGAAATGTAAGAAATGTTAAGTTTAAAGGAGGCAAACGAACATTTTTGGAAACTTGGAAATGTAAGGAAATGTAAGGAAATGTAAGGAAACGTTTTAGGAAAAGTTAAGTTCTGAGGTTAAGAGAGGGAAGTAAAGCAGGGTGGCCTTAAGAAAATTTATGGGTGAAATATAACATACAAATGGGCTTGGAAAAGTGGCTTGGAGGCGCCACTTAGGGCCTCTAGAGTTGACGCCACAAGCAGGTGCAATTGGGCTTGGGTTCGAGTCACTTGGGGAGCAAATAAAAGAATTTTATTTTGGTGCCAGGAACAAGAGAAGTGGACGGCATTAAGGCTCTATAGGGAGGTGTTTTATTGTTGTTAAAATTCGGCAAATAGATGGATAAATGATGGATTTTTATTGATATTTTTATTAAGAGATAAGATATAATTATTGGATTAAGTTTTAGGTGATAATTAAAGTGATAAAGCTATCAAAATAGAAGAGTGGTGGCCAAGTAAGGGATTCTAAGCTAGTAAATTCGGCTATAAAAGGAAAAGAGAGGCCATTCAGCATTATTTTCTCTTCCTTGATAACCTCTGCCGAATTTCCCTTCTCCTTATTTCACCATTGCCGAATTCTCTTAAGCAACTATTCTTTTCTTCTTCATTCTTCTCCTCTCAATATTCCAAAAGCCGAAACTTGTGTGACTATTCTCTAGGCCTTAAGCCGAATCTTTGAGGACTCAAGAAAAGGGGGCTGTCGATTACAAAGATTAAGGGTAAGGTCAGTAGTTATCAATTTCCATTATTTTTCTTCTAAGATTAAAGCCGAAACTAGGAAATCTAACCCCATTATTGTGTTAGTCGAAACTTGGAAAGAAGGCTCTTCGAAATTTCTGCCATTGTCGACAACTTCATAAGACAAGTCAACTATTTCAGGATTTAAGAATCTAAGGTAAGTCATATTTAACATTCGGCTAAGGGTTATTTGTTGTGAATAAATGTTAGAAATTGATCTAACATGAAGTTCTAGGGATTTCGATAGACATCTAAGGCAAAGAATACTTTCGGGATTTACAAGGAAGGAGAAGTTCTTTTTCCGAAGGTACACCATAGGCCGCGTGTTCTGTAGTTATTCGGTGAGTTTCGGGATTTAAAATCCACAAGGTAAGTGTCTCTAGCATTCGGCCAAGGCTTGTTTTGATATTTAGATCTATTTCATAATTGTTTAAAAAGCCGAAACTAACCTGGGATGTGATTTAATGTTTGGCCGAATACAAGAAGGAATACAACAAAGTTTCGGGACTTGATTCTTAAGTCAATCGGCAACAAGGTAAGTTTTAGTGTACTAATCCTACTAGGATTTGGATTTATGGCCGAATGGCTCTTTACTAAGTATTAAATGATTGATTAAATGTAGAGATCTAAGATCTAAGGCATTAGATCAAGCTTTTCGGGATTTGGATTGGAAACCTTAAGCGAATCAGGTGTGTATCTCACACTATTTCTTGATATATTTATGGCAATAATTAATATGTATGTGACTATAAGAATGTGTAAGAATATGGCTAAGGTACCATGTAATGGTACAAAAGTACTCACGTACGTTTCTTACTCCTACTAGGAATATGAAATTATGTTATATATGTAACATGTGAAAAGTGATAAGAATGTGAAATTATGTAATATGCATGATATGAATGATATGGGGCATTCGGTTTATATGAAAGGGGAAGTGAATGTGGTGACCTAAGACCACGATATCTGAATGTGGTGACCTAAGACCACGATATCTGAATGTGGTGACCTAAGACCACGGTATTTGAATGTGGTGACCTAAGACCACGATATCTGAATGTGGTGACCTAAGGCCACGAATTTTATAAGGGCGATGAGCATGTCGACTGCAACGACTGCCTTCGATGGTGTGTAGCAGATGGAGGGTTGACTTATTAGTCCCCACGGTGTGCAGGTTGGTACGGGTGATGTGTAGCGGATGGCATCTAGGTTTGGGTTCGGGTTTGCATTATTATTTTATATCTGTTATATGAATAAGTATGTGATATGATATTGTATGCCTGAATTGTTAAGTTTTAGTGTTGGTTACACATCGAGTCTGTTTGACTCACCCCGTTTGGGGAATATTTTTCTTCCAGGTGATGATCAGTAATGGACCGGGTCGGCATGAGCTTAAAGGTGGCCATGCACAGCAAGGAAAATTTCATTATTTGGACTTTTATTCTATTTAAGCATTTTAATTTATTTTTGGGGAATTATTTGATGTAATAAGGCCATAGTTGAACTACTTTATTTTTCTTTCTTTTATTTATTATGTTACAAATTTTTAATGGTTATAAGATTATGTAAATTTATTTTAAAATAAACTCGTTTTCAACTCAAGCTCAACCCAAAACAATTTTTCTTTCAAAACACACAAGTTTTCCTAAGTAACAAAAGAATTTTGAACCGGTTTACTTCGAGGAACATACCAGATCCGGTCAAGGCTCGTGGGCCGGGTTTGGGGTGTTTCAACTTAGGTTATGGGTAAGGATAGCATTCGGCTATGATTAATGTACATATTGAAATATTTATACTCAATGCCATAAATCTAATGATTAAAATGTTTAATTGTTATAGAGAATTTGCTTAAGACTTACTAAGCTAGTAAGCTTACTCTATTTATGTTCAATGTTATGTTTTATAGATTTTGGTCAAGCTACGGGCTTGGGAAATTGTCAGCAAAGTCAACCACACTATCATCTTTTTGGTACTCTTTTAGTTTGGTTTATTTTGGATAAAGGCATGTATAGAATGGATAATGTCTATGTATGAGTTGAAAACTTTGTCTTTATATGTATTATAGCCATACGGATATGGCTTATATCCTGTGTTAGTTTGGTGTTGAGATGTATGATTTTTAATGATCAAATGGTGTATATGTTTATGTCATTATGATGCAAGGGTTGTATGGATTTTATTTATCTTATATTCGGCTATGGTATATGTGCATATAGTAGGTGTAATTCGGTCTTGTGGGAAATGGCATTATGAATTAAGATAATGTTTTAATAATGTATATACCGTATAGTTATTTTCGGTTCAACTATGTGCATGCAAACGAATTCATGTGAACATTGATCTGATTGATTTTTTGGATCTATCTGAACGTTGGTATGAGCTAGGTACATATAATTGCATATATGTGTCTTTGTATATTTGGTCAAGTAGGTATGTATTTATATGATGTTTATTGAGTTTGTAAGTTTGGACATCTGCTAATATCTTTTATGCTGGTATATTCGGCCCTTTTAAGTGAGTTAGTATAAAATGTTAATTGAATCATGTTATTCACTCATATAGATACGAATGGGTTAATTGCTTGAGTATTTCATAAGTAAATAAGGACATAGCAAATAAGGCTTACGGTACTTGCATTATTTTGTAATTTTAATAAATGTATTTTGCATGTTCAGCTTATGTTTGTCAATGCTTCTGCCATATATGATTTGGTTTAGTGGAATAAATATGTTTTATGCATATGTATTTGTTTGCTTATATGTGTATTATTATGTAAGTTTGTTTAAATATGATTTAATTGATTGAATAAAAGTAATGATTATCTGGTAATGCCCGTAACCCTAATTCGGCGACGGATACGGGTTAGCGGTGTTACACTTCTAAACACCATGCATCAAATAATTCGACAAATAACCATCTAAACGACTAAATTTAACAGTTCAAAACATCAGGAATGTGTCCGAGCAAGAAACATCATACCATCATCAATCTTCATAAACCTAAGCATATTTATAACTTATAAACCTCATAAACAAAAGCAAAAACCAACGAAATGTTTAGAACTAACATGGCTATAAACATGTCTACCACATTGCCTTATTCTCCAAAACATAAATAAGTAATGAACACCAACAAAATATTAACAATTCTTCCTTGGATCACTCTCTCGGAAAAACCACACCGCTCACACCGAAATTTCACTAATTTGCATATGTTGAAAAGAGCGGGTGAGCTTAACAAGCTTAGTGAATGATTAGGATAATCACTACGCAAACATGTCATCATGCATCCACAACACAACCATATATATACAAATAAAATATTATTATGTCTAGTGTCATATAATGTAACACCCCTTACCCGTATTCGACGTCGGAATAGGGTACAAGGCATTACCGAACTTATTCACAAGCAAACATTCAAAACCGAGACATGAATTTCCACTCAAATTTAAAACTTTTCAAAAACATTCATATAATCCTTAAGACGAGCCTACGAGGCCCAAAACATGCATTAGAAGTGATTCGGGACTAAACCGAGAACTTTGGAAACTTTTGGAGAACTTAGAAAATTTTTCATGAAAAAGGGGTCACATGCCCGTGTAGGTTCGGGACAAGCCTGTGTAACCATATGACACGCCCGTGCTTCAGGCCATGTTCAAATATGGGATCATTTTGTTTATGACATCATCATCTAATTGAGGTCACACGGCCAAGTCACACGCCCATGTGCTTAGGCCGTGTGATCGATTAAATTTTTATATTTTTCATAAAATAGGTGCAGACTTTACACGGCCAGCGTACACGCCCGTGTTCAAGGCTGTAGCGCCCACAAGGCTGACACACACGCCCGTGTCTCTGCCTGTGTGCTCTTTACTGAGCATTCTATTTTACAACAATTAAGGTGCAATGGACACACGGCCGAAACACATGCCCATGGGGCAGACTGTGTGTCACACACGGCCTAAATTCACTCTCGTGTGTCTACCCATGTCGACAAATATAAGGCTATTTACCAAGCCTTTTTGCCACCCTTCCATGCACCAACCTACTCAACAAAACATAGCACCAATCCAAGCATATACTTTCAACCCAATCAGCCATACACAAGGCATCCACATATCATTCATACTATCATTTATCACATACCAACATCACCTACTTAGCATCTCAAATCATGCAATTTCTCATAGTCATGAGAACATCATCATATGTATATATACTTAACCAATATTAGCCAATATCAAATGGCCATTTACAAAATGAATTATCAACTATTGAAGCCAACACATATGGCCAAATCAATTATGACACATAACAAAAAGACCATGTCCCTATACATGCCATAACTCCAAATATTGAAATCATTTGTACCCAAAATGATAATTTGATAGTGTAAATAAATCTCCAACTGTCTTCAATCCCCGAGTTGGCTTGGTGACTCTATAAGACAAGAGAAAAAGAAAGAGAGTAAGCTTTAAAGCTTAGTAAGTCCCTATGCTAATAATAAGCATCATATACACTTTAACTTATATTTAACATAAATGTCATTGTGAATTCATAATCAAGCTTAGCATAGATGTTATTAAAATCTTAACATCATAACTTACACAATCAAACCAATCCGAGGTTTCATCACATATCGAGCTCATTAAGCATGAGTTTTATGTACATACCTGTACCAACTTGCAACTTACCATAATCTTTCACATCATACCATAGTCTTTCACAACTTTAACGTTTCCTTTGAACTACCCGTTGAACCACTTGGAATACTAAAAGATACTCAGGACATCTCATACTCACAGTGCCATACCAATGCCATATCATAGATATGGTCTTACATGGGATCTCATATCGATGCCAATAGGCCAGCTATGGTCTTACATGAAGTTTTATATCAATGCCATATCGTAGATATAGTCTTACATGAATCTCAATAACCCTAATGTCATGACATTTGTATTCTAACTATTCCTAAGGTTCAACGAGATTTTCTCGCTTGTCGAACTTTTTCAATTACGTTCAAAGAGTAAATCACAATTCATACAATATTAATGCAATTAAAGCATAAATAATAATGCATTATTCACATACGAACTTACCTCGGTACAAAAATAGCAGAAATGAACCTAATCATCAATAACCTTGTTTTTCCCTCTATCAAGGTTCCGAACCTCATCTTTCTTGATCTATAATAGCAAATTTAACTTATTTATTATTCACATTATTCAATTCAGTCCAAAAATAACATTATGAAAAAATTACATTTTTGCCCCTAAACTTTGACATATTTACATTTTTCCCCCAGGCTCGTAGAATGAAATGAGTGCAATTTCTTTAATGTACAAGCCTAGACGAACCATTTTTATAACTATAACAGCCCACAAATTCCATTAAAACACACTTTTACTACATATTTTATAACTTTTACAAATAGGTCTTTTTAAGCATTTTCATCAAAAACCACCTAGCAAAAGTTGTTTATCACGCATCAAACATGCATAATCTACCATTAGACATCAAAATACACAAACATCCAACATGGGTCAAACCCTAGACCTTGATCTTTCCTTAAATTAATGTTAGAAATAGATAGATCGGATGATAACGACTTCGAAAACATAAAGAGCATTAAAAACGAGGCTAGGATGCACTTACAATCAAGCTTGGAAATTAAGCAAAACCCTAGCTATGATGTTCTTATAATTTTTGGCACTTGAGGGAGAAGATGGACAAGATTTTAGCTTGATTTTCACTTTTTATTCTTTTATTTACCAAATGACCAAAATGCCCTTCACTTAAAACTTTGAAATTTTATCTCACCATGTCCATTTTTGTCCACTATCTTAACAAATGGTCTAATTACCATCTAAGGACCTTCTATTTAAAATTTCATAGCAATTAGACACCTAAAGCATGTAGAACTCAACTTTTGCACTTTTTACAATTTAGTCATTTTAACTAAATTGAGTGCCCAAACGTCAAAATTTTCGAATGAAATTTTCACGAAATCATTCCATGAAACTGTAGACCATAAAAATATAATAAAAATTAACTTTGCTATGTCCGATTTGTGGTCCCGAAACCACTGTTCTGACTAGGCCCAAAATCGGGCCGTTACATATAATACCTATTCATGCTTTATATATTAGTTTATTTACATAGAGTTCACATACTCATTCAATCATATATCATATAACACAATCCATTAATAATGTATCACATTTCACACAATCACGTATACTAATAAATTGACTCTTGAGGTATGAAACATAAAGTGGGCACTATCACCACATATCGGATACACGAATCTCTAATCACACCAAATGACTCATAGAGTTGAACATATCCCATAAGTGAAGTATATAACTAACACTCTCCTTATTTCCCCTGACATGTCTCGTTGAATGGAGTTTAGCTCACATTCCCTTATCCCTTCAACATGTCCCAATGCCTCAACGCCTAAAACCACTATACATATATGTGAATACTCACAATCTTATGGCATGCCAACTATATCCAATGATTTCAAGATCATAAGGCCAAAAAATCTGAAACAAACACATATCATTTACCGATTATCCGTGCACTATCACTACATATTTGCATTTTTTAGCAAAACACTGTCACAAACATTTAACATATACGTAACATGTACACATTTGCACTTTCACAATAGTTAACACAATCACATATCACATGTTATAAAAACTTATCTCAATTCAATTATTCATATTCACATAAGCACATAATTCACAAGATAAACATAGGTGTGAGAAAGCTTACACTCATAATTTAGAGTAGGTATTTAGGCTACTACTAAATTCCCAAATACCACATGACTAGTGTCTACGATCAATGATTCCAAACACTCACCAATTACGCTTTCGCCGAACACCGAAAGCTTAAACTAGCATTTCCTTTCCTTTATCTATACTTGTAGAAGGTCATATCAATTCCAACGCCTTAATAAAGTAAATCACACAACAACACAATCAACATTCAGCCAAAGACTCACATTAAACAATAAAAAACATAAGCCTAAACTAAGTTCTCATGTAACGGAAGCCTTTAACATAACAAATTTTAAATTTGAATATCTTAGTCTACACTCAGTATTTTTTCCTAAAACCAATTCCGTTCATCTTACAATTCACCTACGACTAACTCCCAACCTTTAAACCATTAAAAACTACTCTATTCATAGTATTGACTTTTTTTACATGTTTTATTGCTTGTAACCCCTCAATCTGGGCCTAGACGCTATGGCCCAATCTCAGTAATTACATGGGCCATAGAGATGGGCAAAACCTTTTTAAAAGAAAAACTTACATGGCTTGAAAATATGTCATTTTTAAAACATCGTGTTCCTTTCAATAAAAAATTATTAGTTCCTTTTTAATTAAAAATATTTGTATTGTAACTTAGTTTTTAAATCACAAATTTGCAACTACTGATAATCACTAAAACATTTATTGTTGTTCAAAAATCATATAAAAACAATTCATGCAATATTATCCTAAAATATCAAAATAGAAATCCCATGCCACAGTTCATAATTTAAAAATAAAGTCCAAAAAGTTATAAGACAAACACAGTTTAAAGTGCATAATAAAAATCCAAAATGGACTCATATAGTTCGTAAAAGTCCCACATTATTAAAAAAATACCGATGACCAAGAGATTATTAATCTGAGAGCAAGATCCAAATTCGAGCCTCAATTACGAGGATTACTTGAGATACACACATAACATGGGTGACCTTTAAAAGGCTCACTGTGAGAAAATCACAAACATATATTTCAACATGTAGCATAACACATCCAAATAATCATAAATAAAACTTTCATGGAATTCAAATATCATCAGTTTTAATGTACATAACAAGTTATGCTTATGTAATAATACACATTTCAGAGGATTTCCTACCCATCTCCGCTACACACTAATATCGAGTTCCCCAGAACTCGTCCATCTGATAACACACCATTTTTGGACAAGCCACCATATAGATACTGATAAACGGTCACATAACAGCCACATAATCACAGTTAAACTGCCACATAGCTTCCTCCTTTCAATAATCCCACCCCATGTACGTGATATGGCAATTTTAACACATATGCTTCACTTTTCACATTTTTCACATATTCATGCTCGTAACTCATACTTCTTGGTTTTTACACATATGCATGTATCATGCTTACATTTTCACATATCACATAGTGTTCACTTTAGCATGCTTTAATATACATGTTTATATTAAAATATGGATCTTAACATACACATGCATATATCACATGTGTAGATTATCACATATAAATCTAGCCATAAATCACATAACATAGAGCTGAGATCAACATTACATACATCACGTATAACAAATCATAGATTTTCACAACACTTAATAGTTTAGGACACTTAATTGGATTCCTCTTTGATTGAGTGTTTCAACTCCACTTGAGTACTTAATGTACTCACAAAATAATTAATTAATTAATTAATTAATTAACATTTTATTTAAGTAGATAACATTATATTTCACTTAAAACGAGAGTTAGATCCCACACCTTAAACAGATTTAAACTGTATGCTCCATTGTAAAAGTCTCATTTGGATCTAGTTCTATTCACAAATATAATCACACAATTAACCAATTTTAGTCATGATCTAATCGAATAACATAAATTTTAATACAAGATCTAATGTGGAAATATCGCCAACACTTAGGCTTGGTTCATTACAAGATGATCAAATGAGTGAAAACAGAGTGAAATCGATGGTTGGATAATCTAAAATTATCGAATAAAATAAAACAAAGTATGTGTTTTAGCCAATAGGGTAATCGAAAAAAGAAAGAGAAATTAAAAAGGAAGAACTCAGCCACCTATGGCGGCAACGATGGTGACTGTTTCGCGGTGGGGTGCGGTAGTCCGATGGTGGTGGGAAAATACAAGTAGAGAGGAGGGTTCGGTCATTTTCAATTGAATGAAAGGAGAAAAGGGAGAAGAAAAAAATGGTGGAGGAAGAGATGGCCTACGGTGTTTGCAGCGGCGGCCACGACGGCTTATAGTGGCACACTATGGAAGAGGGGCGGGGAGCGAAAGGAAAAGGGAAGTAGAGGTTGCTTGTGGACGATGGTGATGTTGTGGTGCAAATATGCTTATGGTGGAGAAAAAGAAAAAGGGTGGTGGTGGTGGTTGTCAAAAGAGAGAAAAGAAGGGTGGAGAGCCCTTCCTTAGCTACTATTCACGATTATCCCCTAGATCTGCACCCACACAAATACTATCAACAATCAAGTGACTCATATTCCACAAATGTTATCCCTATAAGCCATACTTACATTCGACCATTCACTAAACCACAACTGAGCTGAGTACACTTACCACTTGCTAACGCTCCTTACCAAGCTTGCGATCATTTAACCCTACCCTTGTTAATACAAGGTTAATGATAAGGAAATGTTAGATAGCCCTTCGGCTTTTAACAAAACACACTAAGGAGGTTGACTGAGTACTTACCGAATCCTACCTTTGATCCTGTAGCCTAGATAGCTACTGAACAAGATCCGGCTTTTAATAATTTGACCAACAGATTTGTAATGGAGGAAAACAACAAAGACTCGGCACAAATAGGGATTTTGTCAAAAGGGTTGATGGCAATTCGACAATGGAGGAAACCAATTGAGGGGGGAGGAAAAAAAAGATGATTGAACTCAAAGAACCTTTCAAAGGGATTCGGTACCCCCTTTTATAGCCAAAGTCCACTCTAGCGCCACTACCTTTCTTCCATGTGCAAAAATAAAACCCCTCAATTTACCACTATTAAGCCTCAAACCTTGGACCTCCTCACCTGATAATAATGCCACCTTGTAGCTCCCCAAGTGACACCATCTTGCCACTGGACCACAAGCCCATTTGTGTCCTATTTTCACTTAATCTGTTTAAGAAGCCTAATACCTGAGACTAGGGTCCACTAAGGCAAAAATTAAAATTTTCCCTATGGTCTTCCCTATCCCTAAGACTTCAAATAACCCACAGAGCCCACACGCCAATTGTTATTTTCTCGCTCACTTAAAATTTTTCCAAGACCCAAAGCCCAATAAGCCCAATTTTACTAGGCCCAAATTAGGGGCATTACAATTCTACCCCTTAATGAAATTTCGTCCTCAAAATTTCCATCTAACTATGAATTGCACCGCTCAAGTCACACCACTATGCTTTCGCTGCACGCTCTGATTTTAATAACACTAACACACTTTAACTCTAATTGAACTCTCTTACACTTACCCGAAAAAAACTACCCACTGGAGCAGACAAACATTGCACGCATACAGTTTCTATACCCAAAATAACGAATCCACACAAAACGTACCCATTATCACATTTGGGCATCCCCGTCTTCCCGGCGATGAGCAGCATAAACCAAAGCTGGCTGCCTCGCCTCAGTATGACCTGCACCTCCGCCCAGTGCTCTACGTTCATGTCCATTTCCATTATCGCCTTTGGCTTGTCCACGGCCCCTTGGTGGTTGTTGACTACCCCTCTGCGGCTGAATATTACCCCTGTCATCGGCTCGCCCCTAATCTAGCCTTTTTGGGCACTCTCTAATCCTATGTTTCATAGATCCGCAGCTCAAACAAGCTCCTATTCTCCACCAACATTTGCCCGTATGCCCTTTTCCACACAGCACAAGGTGGTATCCTTGGATTAGTAGCAGCAACAGGGGCCCCAACTCTAACTGGCCCATCAACTCTGGCCTTAGCTCTAAGCCTTTGCCCTGCACCAGAAGACTCAGCCTCCCTTTTATTCTTGCCTTTCTCTTTCTCCCGATTCAGGCGCTCAGTGCGCTTCACCTCCTCTGATACCTTTGCTTTTTCCACCAAGACCGCAAAGTCCCGTTCCCTCTGTGGAGCTATAAGTACCCTAAGGTTGTCTCTTAACCCATCCTCGAACCGTACGCATCTCTCATACTCTGTTGTGACTATTCCTTTGGCATATCGACTGAGGCATAGAAACTCAGCCTCGTACTCTGCTACCAACTTATCTCCCTGAGTTAGACTCAAAAACTCTTTCCTACGGGCATCTACATAGCCCGCTCCAATGTACTTCCCCTGGAATGTTAATTTGAAGAACTCCCAAGTGATCTGCTCCGGTTGGTTGCCCTCCTTTACGATCAACCACCACTGATAAGCTTCCTCCCTAAGTAAGGATATAGCCCTTTTCAACTTTTGTTTCGTCGTGCAGTCCAGGTCGTCCATTATTCTTTCCGTAGTTTCCAACCAGTACTTCGCCACATTCGGGGCCACCCCAGCTACTCCTTTGAAAATCTTTGCCCCATTAGCTTAGAGTCGCTCCGTGATCGACCCATGATTTCCCGTACCATTATTGGGCCCAATGACCCTTTCTAAAATCCTTAACATGGCCTGTGATACTATATCTTCTGTAGCGGCAGCCCGTTCATATGGTCCCGTTTCAGCTACTGGTGAGGCCGAAGCCTCCTCTACTCCAACGTTGGGCAAATGGCCCGACGCAGACGACCTAGCCCTAACACTTCCACAACCTCTACGGCGGCCTCTTGCACCTCTTCTAGCTCTCATCATTGAGTATTTCTGAATTAATATTTTTATGAAATTAGTTCGTACTTCCACTGTTTAAAGTACATGTCTTATGCAAGTAACAATTTTTAAGGTTATTTCGTGGTCGTAAATCCACTATAGGCTTAAGTTTCCTACAGGCTTTAATCTCTAAGAACCTATTGTTTAAAGTAGCCCAATATCTAAATACAGTTCAGTAATTTTAAACAAGTCTAATCACAAAAAAATTTACTTGGCTCGACGTCGAGGGATTAATGAACCACACTTCAAGAATCCGGTAAAAACTTTTCAATCTACTTGTTTAAAAACCCAAAATCTAAGGCCCATTTTACAGCCCGAGCTTTGCAACCGGACTCTTATACCACTAAATGTAACACTCCCAAACCTGGCCCAGACGTTATGGCCGAATCTGGTGATGTCACATCAAAAGGATAATTCCAAAACGACATTGTTTAGTTAAAACTTAAGTTTAAGGCTTAGAAACCCAAAATTCTTGCAACTTTTTAAGTTATGATGAAAGCCCATGTTTTAAGAAAACGTCCATATGTTATAGTTATTTCGAAAACCATGTTAAACTTTATAAATTTATTCAAGTTTAATAATTAGGTAGTTGAAACAATAATAACCCAAAGGTAAAGTCAAGTTAGAGATACAAGGCCTTATTACAACCCAATGAAAATAAGGTAATTAAAATAAAATCATTTGAAAGAAATAAAAAAAACTTCTAAGTAGCTTGCAGTGTGGCCATCTCCGAGTCCTCTCGCACGTCGAGCCGTCTACTGAGGGTCACTTGAAACATTAAATAAAAAGTGTGTAAGTTTCGAAACTTAGTGTGTACGACCCTTGGTAATCCAATCAACATGCAATTATCACATTGGGCCTAAGCCCTATAAAAAACGGTGGTCTTGGGCCTTAGCCCATAATGACCTCATATCACATGAATGCAATGCTCCCATCCCAAACCCAACCCTGCACTCCATTTCCCTTCCAACCCTACACTCCTGTGAGGATATAAATATCAACCCACCCATCCCTACACTCCAAAGGTAGCACCAATAGCGGCACTATTCAAACGTTGCAGTAAGGCTGCTAAGCATATAATGGGATTAAAGCCACCGGTGGATCCACGATCGTCAAGCGACTATGCGATCCTCACATATCTTCCTCCATATCATCAAACCCACCCAAGTGCAACATATATATCATGAATGCAACATACACATTTCACACATTAAGCACCTAGGGGTATTTTAGTCATTTCACTCCCCAGGGGTATTTCTGTAAATCTACCCTAAAGGGGTATTTCAGTAATTTTGCAAATCAAGTGTATTTTGGTAATTTCACAAACTGGGGTATTTTGGTAATTTTGCAAATTAGGGGTATTTTAGTAATTCTGTGAATCAGGGGTATTTTGGCAATTTTGTGAATTAGGGGTATTTTGGTAATTTTGTGAATTAGGGGTATTTTGGTAATTTTGCAAATCAGGGATATTTTAGTAATTTTGCAAATCACGAGTTTTAGTTATGAACTTTGGCCCATTAACAAGTCCTTGCGGCTAAAGTGAACAGACACTATGCACCATGTAGGATCCCAGTGAATAGGAGGTGGGTCACTAGGACCGCATAAGTACCAAGCTCTCTCTAGATCCAACACTAGACATGCATATGTTCATTGCCATACTTTAACCTAACGACTCGTTCACAGACATGCTTGATTATTAAATTAAGTTTTATGACATTTAAGAATTTATCAGAACTAGGCCTAGAGTCCATAAACCCTAGCATGCATTTCTAAAATCCCATAAGGCCCACTAAGCCTATTCATGTCCATATAACCCTTTAAACCCCATCATGTTTAAATAGCCCATTAGGCCCAAACTTATTCAAACCACACAACCATATCAATCCATCATTCAATTTTCACATATCAATTCCTGCCGATTTGGGCCCATGAGCTCGGCAGACCCATTTAGCCCTTTTTTGGCCCGGCCGGCCAAATAATGGCCCGAGACCATGAGTTCACTCTCTTGGCCCCAGTAATCGTATCGATGTCCCAACGCGAATGTTCACACGCTCGTGTGGTTGCCGGCACAAACCTTTCAACTTTTCGACTTTTTCGACATTTTAGCTTTTCGAGATTTCGGCTCTTGCTAATTTGTCGTGTGTGACGTGTATGTACACACCTGGTTACTGCGACGTGCTACACTATCCTAAACCTTAGCCTATAGTCAATACCAATCTCCAAGTCAATACACACTTAACTACAGTATTTACCCAAAAGCCGAAGCCTTACCATAACCTTACCATGTGCCAGCAGTTCTAGTAGCCCTTCCTTAGCTACTATTCACGATTATCCCCTAGATCTGCACCCACACAAATACTATCAATAATGAAGTGACTCATATTCCACACAAGTTGACTTATTAGTCCCCACGGTGTGCAGGTTGGTACGGGTGATGTGTAACTGATGGGATCTAGGTTTGGGTTCGGGTTTGCATCATTATTTTATATCTGTTATATGAATAAGTATGTGATATGATATTGTATGCCTAAATTGCTAAGTTTTAGTGTTGGTTACAAATTGAGTCTGTTTGACTCACCCCGTTTGGGGAATATTTTTCTTCCAGGTGATGATCAGTAATGGACCGGGTCGGCAGGAGCTTAAAGGTGGCCATGCACAGCAAGGAAAATTTCATTATTTGGACTTTTATTCTATTTAAGTATTTTAATTTATTTTTGTGGAATTATTTGATGTAATGAGGCCATAGTTGAACTACTTTATTTTTCTTTCTTTTATTTATTATGTTACGAATTTTTAATGGTTATAAGATTAAGTAAATTTATTTTAAAATAAACTCGTTTTCAACTCAAGGTCAACCAAAACAATTTTTCTTTCAAAACACACAAGTTTTCCTAAGTAACAAAAGAATTTTGAACCGGTTTACTTCGAGGAGCATACCAGATCCGGTCAAGGCTCGTGGGCCGGGTTTGGGGTGTTTCAATTTGGTATCAGAGCCCTGTAACATCCTGATATAGGGGTTATTCGTGATTGATTTATTTTGCTTGTGTTTAAATTTCTGTGATATTATTTGTGGTGTTATAAGACTTAATTAGGGGTCTTGAGTAAGCTCGGTTTAGTAGGATAATTCTTAGTATGGCTTATTTAATGAAGAGGATTAAATGAGCTTAGCACTTAAGTTAATTTAAGTGTATATTAAAGCACAAGATGAATTAGTGGCAAGTTGGTTAAAAAGCTTGAAAGGTTGCATGAGGTTAGTGGTTCGAGTAGTAGGTATAACATTTTTAAAAGTTATTTTTGTATGTTAGCATTAATGGACGGTCAAACATAATTATGATAGGTGGACTAATAATTTTTGGTAAGTTGAATTGTTGTTTAAGGAAAGCATGGAATAAGGGATAAGATTCCTAAGGTTTTGGTAAGATATCTTGAAGTTATGGTAAATTGAGGGGACAAAGGCTTGGTTTGTGGGAAATGTTTTGGAAACAAATTCATGGCCTTTATGCCATGAACTTGGACGGCAAAGTGGCTAAAGGGGGGAGCCGAAATTTTACCTTAGTTTGGCTAGGATTGAAGTCTTTTCTTTTTGGTCATTTCTTGCATTTTGGTGCAAAAGTTTGCAAAACAATTTTCTCTCAAACACTTTCTTTTTGGCCGAATTTTACTTTGTGGTAAGCCTAAACTCTTTTGACCAATTTGGTCATTTTTGCTAAATTTCTATTCTCTCCCTCTTTTTCACTCAAAACCGAAACTTGAGTATTGTCTTCAACCATAGCCGAAACTTCTATCCCTTTTGTCCATTTTCTTTCTTTCTTAGCCGAATCTTCTATACCTTAATATTCCATCTATTTCTTTTTTTTCTCTTCTCAAAGGCACTTAGCCGAAACTATTAGTTCACTTTCTTATTTCCTCTTTTTCCATACAAAATTGAACCTTGGTTGATTGTGTTGAACAATCATAGCCGAAACCACTCCCTTGGGTATACCGAATTTTCTTCTCCTATTGTGTGTAGTCTTGGCCGAATATCTTAGCAAGGGTGCCTCTTCTATTCTTTTTCCTTTAATCGATTCTAAGGTAAGGGTTCAAGGCCGAATGCTTTTTCTTTGGTTCTCTTATTTTTGTTGACTTCTAAAGGAGTAAAGGGCCAATTTCGGCACTTGCAGCAAGGGTGCTAATCCGATTTGTTATAGGGCCTTCGGGATTTGGAAGCGAGCAAACGAATCCATCATCTTTGATCAATCGATTTTTGGGTAAGGTTTCGGGTTCACAAGGAACCCTACTCAATTATTTTGATATGGCCGAATAGGCCATGGTTCTAATGTTCATTTTTGGCCAAATATAGGGGCAAGAATACTTGTGTGGCCGATTTGTTTATTCGGGATATAGAACTCTTGTTGGTACTAGGTGTGTGTACATACACATCTTATAACTTTTTAATATGCTAAGTGTTATATTATGCCTAATTGATTTATGTAGACATGAATGTAATACCATCATGGTATTAACAAGGATTCGGGTAAGTCTTTGTGACTATGAGATTATTATTTGATGCTTTTGGGAAGCATGACACATTTGGTATGTGTATTATTGATTTATGGCATTGATAAAATATACAAATGATGTTAAATAAAACTTTTAGCATGATTTCTGTAAAAGCATGTATTTGATTGATATGGGTTGATGAGTGGAGGGGGCAGTGATATTCGTGTCGACGGACACCAGTGTTTTGGTAACACATCGTGACTACGGTCACCAGAGGTTTGGTACCTCCAGAGGTTTGGCACCTCATAGCGACTTGTCCCTGTGGTTAAATCCACCGTGGGTTGGCCCCACATTGAGATATGGGATCGTCTGCCAGTGATTTGGTATCACACGATGGGTTGGCCCCATCACTTGATTTGTGACTTCGGTCACCAGTGTTTTGGTAACACAATTGTGTCTTCGGACACCAGAGATTTGGTATCTCCAGTGATTTGGTATCACATTTGTGACTATACGTCACCAGTGGTTTGGCACCACCAGTGGTTTGGTACCACACGGGGTAGAAAAAGGCGTATGGATGGTTAGGTTGGGTGCATTTAAACTTATGCATGTTAATTGGTTATGATTTGTGTATGTTATTGCACTAAACCGGGGAAGGGTTACACATTGAGTCTTAGTGACTCACATTCTCCTTTAATTTTTCAGGTGATTCGTAGATCGCGGGTGAGGAGCCGGATGGACTCGAGGTGGCCATGCAGTGGAGACTTTTTAATAAATAAATTTTGGATTTTTTCTATCTTTCTTTTGGGTTTATGTTGTTTATTTGTAATAAGGCCTCCTAGTATTTTATTATTATTGCTGCGTGTTTGAATGTCTGTTTTAAACTATTTGATGATGTTAAAAATGGATGCACATGTTTTCCTCAAATTAAACGCAAAATGTTTTAAAAGTACCATCGGGTACATCTGAAATTTCTAAACAACTTGACTCAACAAAAATATTTTTAAGTATGGTTTTTAACAAATAAAATTTCAATTGAAAGGCAATTCGACTAAATTTTAAAAATGGTTTTCAAAATATTTTCTCTGTAGCAAACCAAATTCGGTCTTATTGTTTGGGCCGGGTTTGGGGTGTTACAAAATTGGTATCAGAGCCCGGTTCAAAGCTCAGCTGTGGGGGCCCAAGACCCAAAAATGTTTTGGTAGGCCTTTTTGAAAAATTTTGGTTTTTAATAAGCATGGCACCGAGTCTCTGGCACCAACCTGCCCAAGTAAGTATCTCTAACTTTTGTATGAATTATATTCTGTAGAAGGGTAGGAAGCATGGGACGTAGATAGTGATAGTATTTTAAACTTTAGGACTAGTTTACTCCAAACAAAGACATAAGACTTTAATGGCCTAACTAAAACCAACCCGTGACCAAGTCGCCGAGTTAGGGTGTGGAAACCTTGGTGCGCATGTCTAGGATTGGATCCGGAAGAGCTTGGTATTTAAGCAGTCCTCGTGACTCACCTCCTTCTTCGCGGGATTCCTACCTGGTGCGTAGCTTCGGTTCACTCTAACCAAGAGGACCCGGTCATAGGCAAAACCTTAAATAAAACCCGAAAGGGACTAGCCATGTTTTAAGGAAAACTTCGGTTTTAAAATCACTAAATTATCTCTTTTAGATAGTAGGACAAATTTATCTTCAAAAAATTTTCAAATAATCCCGGTTTACCAAAATTACCAAAATGCCCCTAGTGGCAAAATTACGAAAATACCCTTGGTCTTTAAAATTTCCATATTACCCCAATTTTGATCAAATTTTTATTTTATAAAAGTACTCAAAAATGTTGTATTCCAAAATAATACCTTGACTTTGAAATTTACAAAATTACCCCCGATTGACAAAATTACCAAAATACCCCTGGTTTTCAAAATTTTGTTATATCTTCAAATTGAGAATCTCTCAAAAATACTCCTCAATTTTAGAAATTTCAAAATATCTCGATTTATTAAAGTTTTCAATTTTCTTCGGTTTATTACAAAAATACCCTGTAGGAAAAATGACGAAAATACCCCTGGGTTAGAAACGGACAGAAATGCCCGAAGAGTGCATAGGTATGAAAGGTATAGGGAATGGATATACTTTTCTGTGTAAACTAGGATAGAAGACCTAAAACCTTGTTTGATCGAAAGAACCCCTATTAAACTCTTTTCATAAAATTTCTTCTCGGATAATCAAGTGAAACATGTACTAATTCATAAAATTTCCTAATCAGATTAAAGCGCGATAGTTAGAATGAGCTTTAGAGGTCGTGGACGTCGTGGACGCGGAAGGGGTAGGATGGCTGTATCGGAACCTGTCGGGTCGGGTCAAGGATCTGAGAATGAGATACCGCCACCACCACCCCCAACCTTTGGAGCTGAAGAGCAGGATCAGACGGGTGACGACGCTGTGTCACAAGCGATGCTACGGGTTCTGGAAAGGGTAGCTGGAATTGGAGGAGGTGGAGGAGCTTGGAAGTCGGTTCCTGAGAGACTTCGAGCTAACGGAGCTGAATTTTCCGAGGTGTGTCTGGTGTAGCGCCCAATACGGCCGAGTATTGGCTGGAATCGACTAAAAGAATCATGGATGAGATAGATTTGTCTAATGAGGAGAAACTGAAAGGAGCGGTGTCGCTTCTCAAGGATGAGTCCTATCGATGGTGGCTCACGGTTCGAGATGGTGCTACGGCAGATGATCTCACTTGGGAGTATTTCAAGAATTCTTATCAGAAGAAGTATGTTGGCTCAAGCTATATTGATGCTCAAAGGAAAGCTTTTCTAGGGTTAGTACAAGGAAGTAAATCTGTGTCGGAATATGAAGCAGAATTCCTAAGGCTGAGTTGTTATGCTCAGGTAATAGTGGCATCGGAGCATGATCGTTGTGTTTGTTTTGAAGACGGGCTTAGAGACGAGTTAAGGCTGCTGATTGCTCCACAGCAAGAACGTGAGTTCGCTGTCTTGGTGGAGAAGGCGTAGGTAGCCGAAGGAGTCAAGGAATCCGCAAGGCAAAGTTATGATAGGAGCAAGCTGAAGAGAGGCTTTGGACCGTCTGGGTCAGGCGGTAGCGTTCAGAAAAAGTTTAGGCAGAGTGGGTCAAATCAGGCAGGGAAGTCCACAGCTGCTAATCAGAGACCGACCCAGTGTAATCGTTGTGGGAAGTTCCATTGGGGATAATGTTGGACCGGAGGGAAAGGATGTTTCGAGTGTGGTTCGTTGGATCATCGTGTGAGAGACTGTCCGCGTAAGCAAGCTAGGAATCAGTCTGAAGGTCAAGGTCGTGCTCAGTTCAGAAAGGAGGGACCAGCACCGCAGAGAGGTCGAGGTAATGGTAGAGGTAGTTATGGCTCTAGTGGAGGTCGCGGAGCAGCTGGCAGAGGTATTGGTAACACGGAGGCTAGGCAGCCTGGTTTGGTGTATGCTGCGAGGCGTCGTGAGGAAGGAGACGCACCAGACGTCATAACCGGTACGTTTTTAATCTTTGGTGTTCCATATACTGCTTTGATAGATGTGGGTTCGACGCATTCTTACGTTGCTAGTAGCATAGTTGAGATCATGAGTTTAGTTTCTGAGACTGCTTCTAGGAGGATGACCGTACTTAGTCCTTTAGGTTACTCCGTAGAAGTAGATAAACTATATAGGGATGTACCCCTAGAACTCCAAGGGGTAGTGTTTGTAGCCGATCTGATGGAACTGCCGTTTGAGGAGTTCGATCTGATTCTTGGGATGGACTGGTTGGTCAAGTACCAAGCAAGTTTCGATTGTGCTGCTAAGCGCATGGTTTTGAAGACGGTTGAAGGTGAAGAAGTGGTCATGATAGGTAATAGGAGAGATTATCTATCCAACGTGGTATCTGCGTTGAAAGCAGTAAAGATGGTCAGGAAAGGCTGTGAGGCGTTCGTAGTTCATGTGTGTGCTTTGGAAGCTAAGGAGTCTTCTGTAAGGAATGTTCAAACTGTAAAGGAATTTGCTGACGTATTTCCTGAAGAACTTCCGGGGTTGCCTTCGGATCGTGAGGTCGAATTCGGTATAGATCTGTTACCCGGAACGGCGCCAGTGTCTATAGCTCCGTATAGGATGGCATCGAAGGAATTATTGGAATTGAAGGCTCAGATTCAAGAGTTGTTGGATCGAGGTTTCATTCGACCAAGTGTTTCACCTTGGGGAGCGCCGGTACTTTTTGTCAAGAAGAAGGATGGTGCATGCGGATGTGTATAGACTACCGCCAGTTGAATAAGCTGACGATCAAAAACAAGTATCCTTTGCCGAGGATAGATGACTTGTTTGATCAGCTGAAAGGGGCTGCGGTTTTCTCTAAGATTGATTTAAGGTCTGGATATCATCAGCTGAAGGTGAAAGAGGCTGATATCCATAAGACGGCATTTCGTACTCGGTATGGACACTACGAGTTCCTGGTGATGCCGTTTGGATTGACTAACGCACCGGCAGGATTCATGGACATGATGAATAGGATATTTCAGCAGTTTTTGGATCAGTTTGTTGTGGTCTTTATAGACAATATTTTGGTATACTCGAAGGCAGAGGAGGAGCATGATAAGCATTTGCGAGTAGTGTTACAGATTCTGAGGGAAAAGCAGCTGTATGTGAAATTTAGTAAGTGCGAATTCTGGCTTAGGGAGGTGACTTTCTTGGGTCACGTTGTTTCAGCCGAAGGGATTAGAGTGGATCCTCGAAAGATTGAGGCAGTGTTGGATTGGAAGCCGCCTAAATCTGTGGCTGAAATTTGGAGTTTTCTAGGTCTGGCGGGGTATTATCGAAGATTTGTGGAAGGATTTTCTTTGATTGCCGCACCGATGACCAAGTTGTTGAGGAAAGGAGTTCCATTTGTGTGGACCGAGGAGCAGCAAGGAAGTTTCGACAAATTGAAGAAGATTCTCACTGAAGCTCCGATTTTGATTCAACCTAAGGCAGGCAAGGAATTCACGGTTTATTGCGATGCATCACATATTGGTTTGGGATGCGTGTTGATGCAAGAAGGGAAGGTAGTGGCTTATGCATCTCGGTAGTTGAGACCACATGAGGCTAATTATCTGACTCATGACTTGGAGTTAGCGGCTGTCGTCTTCGCTTTGAAGATATGGAGGCACTATTTGTACGGAGAGAAGTCGATAGTCTATACGGATCACAAGAGTCTTAAGTATCTCTTGACACAGAAGGATTTAAATTTGAGGCAGCGTAGATGGATTGAGCTGTTGAAGGACTACGACTGTTCGATCGAGTATCATCCTGGTAAGGCTAACGTGGTAGCAGACGCGTTGAGTCGTAAGGTTGTAACGGATTTAAGATTGATGTTTGCTCGACTTAGTCTGTTTGACGATGGGAGTCTTTTGGCAGAATTGCTAGTCAAGCCGACTTGGTTAGATCAGATTAAGGAGAAGCAATTAAAGGATGATGGTTTGAATGATCGGAGGTTACAAGTTCAGAATGGTGGATTAGAGGATTTTAGTCTGTCCAGTGAGGGAGTTTTGTACTTTAAAGGGAGAGCTTGTATGCCGAAGGATGTGGAGTTGAGACAAAGGATTCTTCGGGATGCACATAGCAGCCCATATGCTATGCATCCTGGAGGTAGCAAGATGTATCGGGATTTGAGAGAGCAGATTTGGTGGCCAGGTCTGAAGCGGGAAGTAACTGAGTTCGTGGGTAAGTGTCTGACGTGTCAACAAGTCAAGGCTGAACATCGGTTGCCATCTGGTTTACTTCAGCCGGTGAAGATTCCTCAGTGGAAGTGGGAGAGGATCACCATGAACTTTGTCAGTGGTTTACCTCTTACGCCTAGTAAGAAGGATTCGGTTTGGGTGATTGTGGATCGTCTGACTAAATCAGCACATTTCATACCTGTAAAGGTAGATTATTCGCTTCAGAGGCTAGCAAAGTTATATGTAGCCGAGATAGTGAGATTGCATGGTGTGCCAGTATCGATTATCTCGGATAGGGATCCGAGGTTTACATCGAGGTTTTGGCGAGCGTTGCATCAAGCCTTGGGAACGAGATTGGACTTCAGCACAGCTTTTCATCCGTAATCCGACGGACAATCGGAGAGAGTGATTCAGATCTTAGAAGATATGCTCAGAGGTTGCGTTCTAGATTTCAGTGGCAGTTGGGAGGAGTATCTACCATTGGCGGAATTTGCTTATAACAATAGTTATCAAGCGAGTATCCAAATGGCTCCATATGAAGCACTGTATGGACGGAAGTGCCGTACTCCTACGTGTTGGACAGAATTGGGTGAACGTCAGGTTTTGGGTCCAGAGTTGGTGACTGAGACTGAAGATAAAGTTAAGGTAATTCGGGCACGTCTCAAGGAAGCGTCAGATAGGCAGAAGTCTTACACTGATCTCAAGCACAAGGAAATGGAATACGAGGTAGGAGATAAAGTTTTTCTGAAGGTGTCGCCTTGGAAAAAGGTGTTGCGTTTTGGGCAAAAAGGGAAGTTAAGCCCAAGGTTCATCGGCCCGTATACTGTGTTGAAGCGAGTAGGACAGGTAGCTTATCAGCTCGAGCTGCCGGCAGAGTTGAGTCAGATTCACGATGTCTTCCATGTGTCGATGCTTAGACGGTATAGGTCGGATCCATCGCACGTCCTGCCAGTAGAAGAGATTGTGGTTAACTCTGACTTATCGTTCGAGGAGGAACTAGTTCAGATCTTAGATCGTGATGTCAAGGTTCTGCGTAGAAAGGATGTGGAGTTGAGACAAAGGATTCTTCGGGACGCACATAGCAGCCCATATGCTATGCATCCTGGAGGTAGCAAGATGTATCGGGATTTGAGAGAGCAGTTTTGGTGGCCAGGTCTGAAGCGGGAAGTAACTGAGTTCGTGGGTAAGTGTCTGACGTGTCAACAAGTCAAGGCTGAACATCAATTGCCATTTGGTTTACTTCAGCCGGTGAAGATTCCTCAGTGGAAGTGGGAGAGGATCACCATGGACTTTGTCAGTGGTTTACCTCTTACGCCTAGTAAGAAGGATTCGGTTTGGGTGATTGTGGATCGTCTGACTAAATCAGCGCATTTCATACCTGTAAGGGTAGATTATTCGCTTCAGAGGCTAGCAAAGTTATATGTAGCCGAGATAGTGAGATTGCATGGTGTGCCAGTATCGATTATCTCGGATAGGGATCCGAGGTTTACATCGAGGTTTTGGCGAGCTTTGCATCAAGCCTTGGGAACGAGATTGGACTTCAGCACAGCTTTTCATCCGCAATCCGACGGACAATCGGAGAGAGTGATTCAGATCTTAGAAGATATGCTCAGTGGTTGCGTTCTGGATTTCAGTGGCAGTTGGGAGGAGTATCTACCGTTGGCGGAATTCGCTTATAACAATAGTTATCAAGCGAGTATCCAAATGGCTCCATATGAAGCACTATATGGACGGAAGTGCCGTACTCCTACGTGTTGGACGGAATTGGGGGAACGTCAGGTTTTGGTTCCAGAGTTGGTGACTGAAACTGAAGATAAAGTTAAGGTAATTCGGGCACGTCAGATAGGTAGAAGTCTTACGCTGATCTCAAGCGCAAGGAAATGGAATACGAGGTAGGAGATAAAGTTTTTCTGAAGGTGTCACCTTGGAAAAAGGTGTTGCGTTTTGGGCAAAAAGGGAAGTTAAGCCCAAGGTTCATCGGCCCGTATACTGTGTTGAAGCGAGTAGGACTGGTAGCTTATCAGCTCGAGCTGCCAGCAGGGTTGAGTCAGATTCACGATGTCTTCCATGTGTCGATGCTTAGACGGTATAGGTCGGATCCATCGCACGTCGTGCCAGTAGCAGAGATTGAGGTTAACTCTGACTTATCGTTCGAGGAGGAACTAGTTCAGATCTTAGATCGTGATGTCAAGGTTCTGCGTAGAAAGTCGGTACCTTTGGTGAAAGTGCTATGGCGAAACCATGGTACGGAGGAAGCGACGTGGGAACCCGAGGATGTAATACGGCAGTAATACCCCCATCTCTTTTGATCAGGTAATTTCGAGGACGAAATTATTTTAAGGGGGTAGAACTGTAACATCCTGATATAGGGGTTATTCGTGATTGAATTATTTTGCTTGTGTTTAAATTTCTGTGATATTATTTGTGGTGTTATAAGACTTAATTAGGGGTCTTGAGTAAGCTCGGTTTAGTAGGATAATTCTTAGTATGGCTTATTTAATGAAGAGGATTAAATGAGCTTAGCACTTAATTTAATTTAAGTGTATATTAAAGCACAAGATGAATTAGTGGCAAGTTGGCTAAAAAGCTTGAAAGGTTGCATGAGGTTAGTGGTTCGAGTAGTAGGTATAACATTTTTAAAAGTTATTTTTGTATGTTAGCTTTAATGGACGGTCAAACATAATTATGATAGGTGGACTAATAATTTTTGGTAAGTTGAATTGTTGTTTAAGGAAAGCTTGGAATAAGGGATAAGATTACTAAGGTTTTGGTAAGATATCTTGAAGTTATGGTAAATTGAGGGGACAAAGGCTTGGTTTGTGGGAAATGTTTTGGAAACAAATTCATGGCCTTTATGCCATGAACTTGGACGGCAAAGTGGCTAAAGGGGGGAGCCGAAATTTTACCTTAGTTTGGCTAGGATTGAAGTCTTTTCTTTTTGGTCATTTCTTGCATTTTGGTGCAAAAGTTTGCAAAACAATTTTCTCTCAAACACTTTCTTTTTGGCCGAATTTTACTTTGTGGTAAGCCTAAACTCTTTTGACCATTTGGTCATTTTTGCTAAATTTCTATTCTCTCCCTCTTTTTCACTCAAAACCGAAACTTGAGTATTGTCTTCAACCATAGCCGAAACTTCTATCCCTTTTGTCCATTTTCTTTCTTTCTCAGCCGAATCTCCTATACCTTAATATTCCATCTATTTCTTTTTTTTCTCTTCTCAAAGGCACTTAGCCGAAACTATTAGTTCACTTTCTTATTTCCTCTTTTTCCATACAAAATTGAACCTTGGTTGATTGTGTTGAACAATCATAGCCGAAACCACTCCCTTGGGTATACCGAATTTTCTTCTCCTATTGTGTGTAGTCTTGGCCGAATATCTTAGCAAGGGTGCCTCTTCTATTCTTTTTCCTTTAATCGATTCTAAGGTAAGGGTTCAAGGCCGAATGCTTTTTCTTTGGTTCTCTTATTTTTGTTGACTTCTAAAGGAGTAAAGGGCCAATTTCGGCACTTGTAGCAAGGGTGCTAATCCGATTTGTTATAGGGCCTTCGGGATTTGGAAGCGAGCAAACGAATCCATCATCTTTGATCAATCGATTTTTAGGTAAGGTTTCGGGTTCACAAGGAACCCTACTCAATTATTTTGATATGGCCGAATAGGCCATGGTTCTAATGTTCATTTTTGGCCAAATATAGGGGCAAGAATACTTGTGTGGCCGATTTGTTTATTCGGGATATAGAACTCTTGTTGGTACCATGTGTGTGTACATACACATCTTATAACTTTTTAATATGCTAAGTGTTATATTATGCCTAATTGATTTATGTAGACATGGATGTAATACCATCATGGTATTAACAAGGATTCGGGTAAGTCTTTGTGACTATGAGATTATTATTTGATGCTTTTGGGAAGCATGACACATTTGGTATGTGTATTATTGATTTATGGCATTGATAAAATATACAAATGATGTTAAATAAAACTTTTAGCATGATTTCTGTAAAAGCATGTATTTGATTGATATGGGTTGATGAGTGGAGGGGGCAGTGATATTCGTGTCGACGGACACCAGTGTTTTGGTAACACATCGTGACTACGGTCACCAGAGGTTTGGTACCTCCAGAGGTTTGGCACCTCATAGCGACTTGTCCCTGTGGTTAAATCCACTGTGGGTTGGCCCCACTTTGAGATATGGGATCGTCTGCCGGTGATTTGGTATCACACAATGGGTTGGCCCCATCACTTGATTTGTGACTTCGGTCACCAGTGTTTTGGTAACACAATTGTGTCCTCGGACACCATAGATTTGGTATCTCCAGTGATTTGGTATCACATTTGTGACTATACGTCACCAGTGGTTTGGCACCACCAGTGGTTTGGTACCACACGGGGTAGAAAAAGGCGTATGGATGGTTAGGTTGGGTGCATTTAAACTTATGCATGTTAATTGGTTATGATTTGTGTATGTTATTGCACTAAACCGGGGAAGAGTTACACATTGAGTCTTAGTGACTCACCTTCTCCTTTAATTTTTCAGGTGATTCGTATATCGCGGGTGAGGAGCCGGATGGACTCGAGGTGGCCATGCAGTGGAGACTTTTTAATAAATAAATTTTGGATTTTATCTATATTTCTTTTGGGTTTATGTTGCTTATTTGTAATAAGGCCTCCTAGTATTTTATTATTATTGCTGCGTGTTTGAATGTCTGTTTTAAACTATTTGATGATGTTAAAAATGGATGCACATGTTTTCCTCAAATTAAACGCAAAATGTTTTAAAAGTACCATCGGGTACATCTGAAATTTCTAAACAACTTGACTCAACAAAAATATTTTTAAGTATGGTTTTTAACAAATAAAATTTCAATTGAAAGGCAATTCTACTAAGTTTTAAAAATGGTTTTCAAAATATTTTCTCTGTAGCAAACCAAATTCGGTCTTATTGTTTGGGCCGGGTTTGGGGTGTTACAGAGCCCAGTTTCAAACCCTCGGCTTAGGGTTTAAGGCCCAAAACGTTTTCAAATCGAGCCCAAATGAGTTTTTGAAGATAAGCAGGTTTTCTGGCATGGCACCTAAGTCTCCGACCCGAAGTCCACCAGGTAAGTACCCCTAACCTTTGTGTGAATTATAGTATGAATTGTAGAAGGATAGAACTGGAATGGCACGTAGAGTAGTATGATAAGTATTTGGAACCCTAGGACTAGTTTACCCCAACTATTACATAAGACTTAATGACTAATTAAACAAACCTATGGCTAAGTCGCCGAGTTAGGGTGTGGCAACCATTGTGCGCATGTCTAGGATTGGATCCGGAAGAGCCTGGTATTTAAGCAGTCCTAGTGACTCACCTCCTCTTCGCAGGAATCCTACCTGGTGCGTAGCTTCGGTTCACCCTAACCAAGAGGACTTATTCATAGGCTAAACCCCTAACTAAAACCCGAAAGGGATTAGCCACATTTTTATGGAAACCCTAGTTTTAAAATGACTAAATTACCCTTTTGATTTATACAAGCTATCCCATAAAATTTTTCTGAAATATTTCTTGATTTACAAAATTACTAAAATACCCCTGGTGGTAAAATTACAAAAATGCCCTTAGTTTAAGAAATTTCCTAAATACCCACAGTTCTTATTAAAAAAAAATTCATTACTTTATAGCAAGTCCAAAAACTCTACTTCTGTGAAATATTAAAATACTCCAACTTGGAAATATTTACGAAATTGCCCCTAACTTACAAAATTACCAAAATGACCCTGATTTCCAAAATTTTTGCAACATCACTGATTTGGAAAACAAAATTCTCAAAAATAACCCTCAAGTTTTATAAATTTTGAAATACCCCTGAATTATTAAACTTTACAAATTTACCCTGATTTGTAAAAATTTACTGAAATACCCCTGGAATTTCAAAATTTCCAAAAATACCCCGGGAATGCAAAATTACCAAAATACCCTTATTGACAAAATCCACAAGGAACCCTATTTTTTGAAAAAAAATTTACGAAAATACCCCTGTAGGGCAAATTACGAAAATACCCCTAGGTAGTGGAAAAACAGCAACAATGAAAACTACAACATTTCTCTGAATGAACGAAAGTTCATAATTGATTGATGAATGTATGAATGTAAAGACTGTATGCATGTATGAATACGAAAGAACCACTTCTAAAATTCTTTTCATAAAACTTCTTCGCGGGTAATCAGTGGAATAAAGGCTAATTCATAAAATTTCTTAATTAGATTAAAGCACGATCGTAGAAATGAGCTCTAGGGGACGTGGTTCTGGAATACCTTAATTGCCTTGTTCGTTGTAAAGTCAGTTCGTTCTTATGTGGCTAGTAAGGTGTATGGAACCTTGATTGTAAACTAAGAGAATGTGCCTAGAAAGTATGATAGTTTCTTAATATCAGAGTGCGTAGCAGTAGCGTAGTGTGGTGAGCTAGGAAGTACGACTGTTTGTTTGTAAGTAATTTCGAGGACAAAATTATTTTAAGGGGGGTAGAACTGTAACATCCTGAAAATGGGCCTATGCATTTTTGATTTAAGTATACGAAATGGCATGTCTTGTGTGTTATGAATGTATTATGAACATTTTTGGAAACTTGGAAATGATTTAGAAATGTTAAGTTTCAAAAGAGGAAAGTGAACATTTCTGGAAACTTGGAAATGTAAGAAATGTTAAGTTCAAAAGAGGAAAGTGAACATTTCTGGAAACTTGGAAATGTAAGAAATGTTAAGTTTAAAGGAGGCAAACGAACATTTTTGGAAACTTGGAAATGTAAGGAAATGTAAGGAAACGTTTTAGGAAAAGTTAAGTTCTGAGGTTAAGAGAGGGAAGTAAAGCAGGGTGGCCTTAAGAAAATTTATGGGTGAAATATAACATACAAATGGGCTTGGAAAAGTGGCTTGGAGGCGCCACTTAGGGCCTCTAGAGTTGACGCCACAAGCAGGTGCAATTGGGCTTGGGTTCGAGTCACTTGGGGAGCAAATAAAAGAATTTTATTTTGGTGCCAGGAACAAGAGAAGTGGACGGCATTAAGGCTCATAGGGAGGTGTTTTATTGTTGTTAAAATTCGGCAAATAGATGGATAAATGATGGATTTTTATTGATATTTTTATTAAGAGATAAGATATAATTATTGGATTAAGTTTTAGGTGATAATTAAAGTGATAAAGCTATCAAAATAGAAGAGTGGTGGCCAAGTAAGGGATTCTAAGCTAGTAAATTCGGCTATAAAAGGAAAAGAGAGGCCATTCAGCATTATTTTCTCTTCCTTGATAACCTCTGCCGAATTTCCCTTCTCCTTATTTCACCATTGCCGATTTCTCTTAAGCAACTATTCTTTTCTTCTTCATTCTTCTCCTCTCAATATTCCAAAAGCCGAAACTTGTGTGACTATTCTCTAGGCCTTAAGCCGAATCTTTGAGGACTCAAGAAAAGGGGGCTGTCGATTACAAAGATTAAGGGTAAGGTCAGTAGTTATCGATTTCCATTATTTTTCTTCTAAGATTAAAGCCGAAACTAGGAAATCTAACCCCATTATTGTGTTAGTCGAAACTTGGAAAGAAGGCTCTTCGAAATTTCTGCCATTGTCGACAACTTCATAAGACAAGTCAACTATTTCAGAATTTAAGAATCTAAGGTAAGTCATATTTAACATTCGACTAAGGGTTATTTGTTGTGAATAAATGTTAGGAATTGATCTAACATGAAGTTCTAGGGATTTCGATAGACATCTAAGGCAAAGAATACTTTCGGGATTTACAAGGAAGGAAAAGTTCTATTTCCGAAGGTACACCATAGACCGCGTGTTTTGTAGTTATTCGGTGAGTTTCGGGATTTAAAATCCACAAGGTAAGTGTCTATAGCATTCGGCCAAGGCTTATTTTGATATTTAGATCTATTTCATAATTGTTTAAAAAGCCGAAACTAACCTGGGATGTGATTTAATGTTTGGCCGAATACAAGAAGGACTACAACAAAGTTTCGGGACTTGATTCTTAAGTCAATCGGAAACAAGGTAAGTTTTAGTGTACTAATCCTACTAGGATTTGGATTTATGGCCGAATGGCTCTTTACTAAGTATTAAATGATTGATTAAATGTAGAGATCTAAGATCTAAGGCATTAGATCAAGCTTTTCGGGATTTGGATTGGAAACCTTACGCGAATCAGGTGTGTACCTCACACTATTTCTTGATATATTTATGGCAATAATTAATATGTATGTGACTATAAGAATGTGTAAGAATATGGCTAAGGTACCATGTAATGGTACAAAAGTACTCACGTACGTTTCCTACTCCTACTAGGAATATGAAATTATGTTATATATGTAACATGTGAAAAGCGATAAGAATGTGAAATTATGTAATATGCACGATATGAATGATATGGGGCATTTGGTTTATATGAAAGGGGAAGTGAATGTGGTGACCTAAGACAACGATATCTGAATGTGGTGACCTAAGACCACGATATCTGAATGTGGTGACCTAAGACCACGGTATTTGAATGTGGTGACCTAAGACCACGATATCTGAATGTGGTGACCTAAGACCACGAATTTTATAAGGGCGATGAGCATGTCGACTGCAGCGACTGCCTTCGATGGTGTGTAGCAGATGGAGGGTTGACTTATTAGTCCCCACGGTGTGCAGGTTGGTACGGGTGATGTGTAGCGGATGGCATCTAGGTTTGGGTTCGGGTTTGCATTATTATTTTATATCTGTTATATGAATAAGTATGTGATATGATATTGTATGCCTGAATTGTTAAGTTTTAGTGTTGGTTACACATCGAGTCTGTTTGACTCACCCCGTTTGGGGAATATTTTTCTTCCAGGTGATGATCAGTAATGGACCGGGTCGGCAGGAGCTTAAAGGTGGCCATGCACAGCAAGGAAAATTTCATTATTTGGACTTTTATTCTATTTAAGCATTTTAATTTATTTTTGGGGAATTATTTGATGTAATAAGGCCATAGTTGAACTACTTTATTTTTCTTTCTTTTATTTATTATGTTACGAATTTTAATGGTTATAAGATTATGTAAATTTATTTTAAAATAAACTCGTTTTCAACTCAAGCTCAACCCAAAACAATTTTTCTTTCAAAACACACAAGTTTTCCTAAGTAACAAAGAATTTTGAACCGGTTTACTTCGAGGAACATACCAGATCCGGTCAAGGCTCGTGGGCCGGGTTTGGGGTGTTTCAACTTAGGTTATGGGTAAGGATAGCATTCGGCTATGATTAATGTACATATTGAAATATTTGTACTCAATGCCATAAATCTAATGATTAAAATGTTTAATTGTTATAGAGAATTTGCTTAAGACTTACTAAGCTAGTAAGCTTACTCTATTTATGTTCAATGTTATGTTTTATAGATTTTGGTCAAGCTACGGGCTTAGGAAATCGTCAGCAAAGTCAACCACACTATCATCTTTTTGGTACTCTTTTAGTTTGGTTTATTTTGGATAAAGGCATGTATAGAATGGATAATGTCTATGTATGAGTTGAAAACTTTGTCTTTATATGTATTATAGCCATACGGATATGGCTTATATCCTGTGTTAGTTTGGTGTTGAGATGTATGATTTTAATGATCAAATGGTGTATATGTTTATGTCATTATGATGCAAGGGTTGTATGGATTTTATTTAGCTTATATTCGGCTATGGTATATGTGCATATAGTAGGTGTAATTCGGTCTTGTGGGAAATGGCATTATGAATTAAGATATGTTTTAATAATGTATACCGTATAGTTATTTTCGGTTCAACTATGTGCATGCAAACGAATTCATGTGAACATTGATCTGATTGATTTTTTGGATCTATCTGAACGTTGGTATGAGCTAGGTACATATAAGCATATATGTCTTTGTATATTTGGTCAAGTAGGTATTTATATATGTTTATTGAGTTTGTAAGTTTGGACATCTGCTAATATCTTTTATGCTGGTATATTCGGCCCTTTTAAGTGAGTTAGTATAAAATGATAATTGAATCATGTTATTCAATCATATAGATACGAATGGGTTAATTGCTTGAGTATTTCATAAGTAAATAAGGACATAGCAAATAAGGCTTACGGTACTTGCATTATTTTGTAATTTTAATAAATGTATTTTGCATGTTCAGCTTATGTTTGTCAATGCTTCTGCCATATATGATTTGGTTTAGTGGAATAATGTTTTATGCATATGTATTTGTTTGCTTATATGTGTATTATTATGT